>WNHD01015550.1:0-11650 GCA_011057455.1 Ganaspis sp. Gsp50 | reverse complement strand
AAACGTGTTATTCGGTTAAATTTAATTAACAGAAGTTTGCAGGTGCTATATTAGCAGTGTTTCGGTTACTTTCAACCGACCCATTTTCTCAGTGTACAAGTTTAGGTTGCTATGGGGGTTGTCGTGAATGATCTTATATATATAGCAAATGTATATAATGCACATATGTATGCACAATATACATATATATGATGCTCCACGAGAAAAGGGACATTACACGTTTTTCCATAAGGTCGCTATTATATTATATATGCTGCAAAAGTGCGACCTTATTCAAAAGCGCGTAAGGTTCATTTTCTCATGGAGCGTCACATATATGAATACACTATGTATGTATGCAATGTATATGTATGGACTGTAAATGTGTGCAATGTATATGTATGCACTGTAAATGTATGCACTGTATATGTATACACTATATATGTAATATGCATTGCATATATGTATATATATATGCAATATATGCATACATGTATATATATGTATACACTATATATCCATACACTATGTATCTATGCACTATACATTTATGCACTATATGCATATAATTACACTCCATGTGTCTAAATGCACTGCACATGTACATCAAAATGTGCAAGAAGATGTGTAAACGTACACACATGTATGTATATGTATGTGTACTTGCCTTTGTGCGTATCTGTGCATAAACATAGATGCATTTGCACATGTGGACATTTGTGCACTAGTGTGAGTGGTATGCCGGTTGAAACACATCGAAACCTCTGGCAGTCACTCGCAGCAGTGCATTTCGCGTCCCTGTGGATGCGAGGAGTGAAGCGTGTGCGCTGCTCACAGACGCATGGCTCGAGCAGCCAAGGGACAAAGGGGATTGGTTGGGGAGTGATTCACGCATGCGCACTTGACACAAGCAGAAATCGATGGCCGCGCTTGGCTACCGTTTTCTTCAAGCCTGTGTGTGGGTTCCTCGTTCCTCCAACGACAGTGCGGAATTCAAGGAAGTTGAGGACGAAAGCGAGAGGGGAATTCAAAGGACGTGGACACGATGAAGAGGGGGATTTGACCCGCAGCTGCAGTGTGACTGGACCCACCTTTTTAGCCATTTTAGAAAGACCTTCAATTTTTCTGTAGCAACTACTGCATCTGATATTTCTGTTATACTCATAGGGTACTCATTTCCTAACCCTCTTGGAAACAAATTCATGAGTATCATTTGCATAACACTTTGAGTATATTCACCCAATGGGAAATTTGCCGATGCTCAATCCTGGGCTAATGTCGGGCCAATATTAGCCAAGCTTGCGCCGATGGTAATTTCCCACTGGGCAGATTTTATTTATGTTTCATCATTAGATATATATTGATAAAACGTAATATTATGTTTTATAATGGTATAATTAATGATAAAACATAATATTATGTTTTATCATGAAAAGAGTATACATATATATATACTCTTTTCAAGAAATTTTTTTTGATTACTATAAACTAAAAATTTTGTTGCGGGAAAATTCTCCGAAAAATTTAGGAAGCGAATTTCCCTAAATATTTGGAAAAATTCCCATGCAATAAAATGGAAAAATTTGATGCTCGGATTGGAGTTATTTGTTATTATCATTATAGGTATATTATTCATAACAGTAGTTGATTTAGTATGGGCAACAAAACAATTTTATTTTTTTTAATAGAAAAACAAGTGTTTGTGATGCTCGTGAATCATTTATTTGAAGTCTAGTGTTTATATAGGAAAAACGATCAAGAAAAGTAAAAACTCGTTAAGCATGCTTACAGGTTTATGATTGCAAAACGTTAATTTTTACATGTTAACATTAATCTTCATATTTTAAAATGATTGATAACTATTCCCAGTGGGAAATAGCTTGGGCAAGTATTGGGCCAACATTAGCCAAGCTTGGGCCAAGCTTGCGCCGATGGTAATTTGCCGCTGGGTTACAACATAAAAAAAATCTTTTTCACAAAGCATTGAAAAAATCGAGTTTGTATTTTGAAAAGGTACGTGGAACTTGGTAGAAGAATAGGAAGGGATCTGGGAGTACTGATGCGGGTAAAAAGGAGAAATACGCAGCTCACTTGGGTGGTCCGGTTTCTTCAGCCCAGCCACGTCTTGGGCTTTATTCTTTACGATCTTGATTATGAAATTCAACGCATTTTATGGTCCAGATTCGCAAAATCCTGAGAAAAAGCTTTTCATATACCAAAACTGGCAAGATTTTCCGTAAAAAGTATAAAAGCGTTCAAATGAGAAACAATATTGCTGAGAAGATAAGAGAGCATAAGCTATTATTTCTATAGACTCTTGCTTCATTTTTAAAATTTGTATACTCAATGTAAAACATACAGAATTATTTTCAACCCAAAAAATAGAGTAGAAATATCATTATTATGCGTCATTTTAATTTTAGTGGATCAAAATAATTTTGCATGATTTACTGATCTTGTGGACAATATTCATATTATAGTTGATAATGCTACACAGTTAGCGATATGAATGCGAATGTTTAGCTGTCACAACTAAATTATTTTTTCCTGATTTTTAAAAAATTATGATATGAATTTAGCAATTATTAATAAGCAATTCCAAAAATAGATATCAGGTATAAAATTAAGAGAAACAATTTTATTTGGAAAATTCTTTTATCGATGATACATTGGTTTTTAAGAAACATTGTTTATTTTAAATATTTTAATAGCAACGATGCTTATGGAATTTTAAATTATAGAGGTATTCGATTTTACAGAGGTTTTGAAATTCGCATTATCAGAGGTCAATCAATTATCACTCAGAGGTTTTATTATTTTTATTTTATTTTTGATTATATTATTTTCATGAAGTTATTTATATATACTGTTTGTGATTTGAAATAAAAAATGTACTAAACAAATCAGAGCGTCAATTTTCAAAAAACGGTTTTGTCATTTAAAAGTCTTTTAATGATTTATAATAGAACATTAGTTAACTCTGTCGGTGTTAATTAAAAATTTGATTAAACTTAACTCCAAAACGATTTTTATAAAATCTGTAGTTAGATTCTATCTATGTTTCTTTACAGAGTATAATAGATTATTTAATTAATTCTTTCGAGTCGACTTTTATTCACTTTAATTATAAACTGCAACCTTATATTTCCAATTATACTTTATATTATTTTTATTCCCTTAATTTTCTACAAAGAAAAAAAAGTCTTAAACCGTTTACACAATCAGTTAATTTTGTGGCTTAAAATAAGATTAATTGTAAGTGGCTTTTTGGTCTTAAAATCAGTCCCAATTGACACTTATATAAACGCTTTTAGTCAAAAATGGGCTAAAAACAATACTTCTTTTTTTCAAAAAAATAAAAAAAGAATAATGCATAAAAAAGAATTAGACACATTGAATGTAAAATTGTTGTATAAAAAATATGTGTGTAAAATTTTTACATTGTATCTAACATTTTCCCTATCGAATTTCCCTAAAGCGGTTTCTCTATAGAATCGTTTCATATAGGATAGCTAAATTACTACATTTTGAAATATATTTTTACCAGAATCATAATGTAAATTGATTGTACTTATTATTATTATTATTATTATTATATATTTTCGCGTACAACAAGTTCAGCGGGCAATTTTTCCTAGTTATAGTCTATTATTTTGGAGTTGCAAAATCTTATATAGCAATATGAAGAGAAAACCACTAGTTGAAGCAGCTCAAAAACAACAGATGTTATTATAATTTTCGACTGGATATATACAAAGGAAAAGAAAGACTCAAATCTGAAATACTTGCATCGTAATTTACGGTTTTAACTTTTCAGTTCACAACGTTATAGAGCAAGGTAGCATTAAGAAATTGCTCCTAAGCAATTTTCTTCCCGAGATTTTTTGCCCGACTCATGATATGTAATTTATACTTCATTACCACGCTTTTTACATTTTCCATTTTTCTCCACTCGATATTCACGAGAATCATGAATTCACGTTTTTTTTTTTAAAAAAAATTCAACATACTAACTCCTTTTTTGCTAAAAAGGCAATATTTTCTAAAAAGAGAATTTTTCTATTTTCAACATGAAATTTTTGTTAATCTTTTTTTTATTTTGGTTATTTTCTCAATAATGTTTAATAACAAAAAGCAATCACAAATTCTGTATTTCATAGAAAATTTAGAATATTTTTAAAAAGGTAATAAATATTTCTTTTTAAAACTGAAACCTAAAACTTGAAAGACTTTTAAACTTGAAACTTTTTATTACCATGAAAAAGACAATTTGTATATCGATTAGTTTATCAGAGTTTTAAAAATAATTTTAAACGTCAAAGTATTTCAAGGTTGCAAGAAATCAAAACAATAATGTTTTTTGCAGATTTTAACGGTCGTTAAAAAAAGCCATAAAAACTTGGCATAATAAAAAAAGTGATATAATAAAAAATATGCTTGTCAAATTTTGCAAAATTCAAAGAACATTTTTTGTGTAAATTGAAAATGTCTGGATTATTGTGGTATTAATTTTCATTGACCTTGAAAAAGGTGCGTTTTTTTTTCGTTATGTCAGAAAATTATTTTCTTTATGGCGAGCACTATTAAATGTTACGACAGACATCAATGTATTTTAAAGGCAATCACTCTATTTTCTCATAAGTTGCCACTTATGAATAATTTATTGGAGTAGTTTAGTGTCAAAAAAACCACCATTTGCTGACAGACTTGTAATTCATAACAGAATTGTTTACAAAATTAATGACTAATACACTTATTTATATCCTGCTTCTGAAATCTTTTAAAAAAAGCAGAAACTTTGTTTTTTCAACTGAATAATTTTTATGCGTACTTTCTACGTGAATGAAAAAGGTAATTTTTTAACAATATATGTAAATATTTTGTGAGTAATGTATTTTTCAGGTGTAAAGTATTTTCTCATTACAGTATTTTGATAGTATAGTATTTTCTAAGTATAGAATAATTTTATTACTATAAAGTTTTATTAGTATAAAATTTTGTTAGTATAAAATTTTGTTAGTATAAAATTTTGTTAGTATAAAATTTTGTTAGTACACAATTTTGTTAGTATTATTAAAATTTTGTGTGTGCATGAATATTAAAAATACCTTTTTGTTATAGATAAGAATATAACAAAATTTAGGTTTATTTATTTATAATTTTTTTTTCAATTTTTATATTTTTAAAAGGAATGTTTTTTTTAAATACATCAAACAGAATTGTTTCATTTAGCACCACACGATGTGCTACGGAGAGTCCTGAAACTATTGACCCCAGGATTCAGTCGATATTTACCATCCCTTTCGACATTCTCTTCTTTACCATTCACGGCGCAATTTACCCTAGGAAGAATTTTACCCTTCACAGATAAGTTCCTTGCGTCTTGAATGAAAAATCCTCTACTGAAATTCATGCATGTCGAAATAACTTTTTGAAAACTGTAATATAGAAAATGCAAAACATAAGAACAAGAAAAATTAGAAACAAAAACAAAAAAAGTAGATAAACAATTTTAAATAAAAAATTTGTTTAGAAATAAACAATTAATAAATGATGTTATAAATGTGTACAAAGTTGTAAGTAAAAAGGTAAACAAAGTAGTAGGTAAATAAAATAGTAAGTACATAAATTGGTAGGCAATTACAGTAATGGTAAATAAAGTCGTAGGTAAATAAAGTCGTACACGGAAAAATGTACAGAGCAGTTTTGTAAAATCTAAGAGAATTTTGCTAGCAAGTACTAAACTGGTTACAACATTTCTATATAATTTTCTAAGTTGTCCTGAAATATTTGAAGATTTTACAAAACTACTCTGTACATCATATAAAATTAAATTTGTGAATTAATATATCTAAGAATACAAAAAGTTTTGTAAAATTCAATAAACTAAATTTTTCCGTGTACGTAAATAAAGTAGTAAGTATATAAAGTAGTAGGTAAGTAAAGTAATAGGTAAACGCAATAGTAGGTATATGAAGCAGTTGATAAATACACTAGTAGGTAAATAGAGTAGCAGGTAAGTAAACTAGCAGGTAAGTAAACTAGCAGGTAAGTAAATTAGTAGGTAAATAAAGTAGTGTAAATACATAAAGCAGTAGGTAAATGAATCAGTAAATAAGTACGCTAGTAGGTAAATTGTATGTAAATAAAGTAGTGTGAGTGCATAAAGTAGTAGGTAAGTAAACTAGTAGGTAAATACAGTAAAAGGTAAATAAAGTAGGTAAAGAAAAATGTAGCTAAAAGGAGTAGCTGATAAATACAGCATTAAGTAAATAGAGTAGTAGGTAAATAGACTAGTAGGTAAGTTAACTACTAGGTATTTAAATTAGCTGATAAATACACTATGAGGCAAATAGAGTAGCTTGTTTGTAAAGCAGTTGGTAAGTAAACTAGCAGGTTAATAAACTAGTAGGTAAATAGATTAGTGTAAATGAATAAAGTAGTAGGTAAATAAAGTAGTATGTAAATGGGGTAGTTTGTCAGTAAAATAGCATTCAAATAAAGTAGTAAGTACGTAAAGTAGTAAATATATGCAGTAGTAGGTAAATGATGTAATTGATAAATAAACTAGTAGGTAAAGAAAGTAGTTTGTGAGTAATGTAGTAAGTAAATACAGTAGTAGGTAAGTAAAGTAGTAGGTAAATACAGTAGTAGGTAAATAAAGTAGTAGGTAAATAAAGTAGAACGTAAATAAAGTAGTAGGTAAACGAAGTAGTAGGTAAATAAAGTCGCAGATAAAGCAATAAGCAAAAATTAGCAGTTAAATAATTTACTAAAGCAACAAAATATTAAGTAAAAAAGTAACAAGTAAACGGAATAATAAATAAACGAAGTAAGAAGTTTGTCAATAATAAGTAGGAAAGGAATCAGTGAATAAAAGTACAATTGTTTTGAACCAAGTAATTATTATTTGAATCAAATAAATGGCATTTGAATCAATTATTTCTGTATTTGAATCAAATATTGTTTATTGGACTCAAATAATAATATTCGTCGATTTGAAATGTATAAACATTTGACGTGTTAAAAACGAGAATTCCGTTTTAACTAAACTTGCCTGAGGATGCTAGCAAACCTTGGCTAGCGAAACGTCGCAAAAGAATTTTTGACGAAAAAAATTTTGGAGTTTTAATTCCATTTACCTTCCCAAGATCACTTATTGATGCTTTTTTATCAAATAATAATTACCTGATTCAAATAAATATTTATTTGATAATAGACAAGTAAATGGTTATTTGAATCAAATACATTTTTTTTCAGTGTAGTACTTTAAATACAATTGAAATACATTTAAATACAATTGCAATCATGAAATTGAAAAATTTAATTTTTCCGAACAAAATGTATTACTGATGAACTAATTGTAAGTTTACTTCCCAATTTAGTACAATTGAAAACCATACAATATACATTTTCAAAAAGTTAGTTTTTGTCGTAAATAAAAAATTGCATGGAAGAGGAAGAAACTTGTCATTCTTTGAGTATGATGCGGGGACTTTTTGTGGTTAATTGATGAGAGAGCAATAAGCGTGAAGAGTACTGTATCGAAATGACTGTCGTTAAGGGAAATCTTATCGCTTGAGACTCCTAATCTTTGTTAACGTTCAGATTTATGAACGATAAAAGGTGTAAACTGTAACGACGAAACGCATTTGTACGACGTGTAAATGTCAATTTATGCCTACTATATTCATTTGTGTTTGTAATAAATAAATAATGATTGACGTGCATTGCACTTTTGCTGACAATGCAGATTTCTACTGTACCAGTGGACGAGTTCACATCAAACGAAGGAAAATCGATTAAGCGATCCGCGCCCCATCTTTGGCGTCTAATCTCAAACTGCTGCCGACTTTGAGTTTTTAGTGAAAATGCAGAGTTTGGTCCGACCGTAAGTAGAAAAGGTATATCAACGACAGACAATCTCTCTGTAAGTGGTAAAGTCTGCGTTTGTGAAGACGTGTGGTTTTATTAGCTTTTTTTTAATTATTTAAGTTATGCACGGTGAATTACAAAATTTTAAAGAGGACCCTTTTTTTAAAAAAAATGTAATGTAACAATTATATATAAAGTATAACGAAATATAATATAACAATTATATATAAAGTATAACTAAATATAATATAACAATTATATATAAAGTATAACGAAATATAAAGTAACAATTAAATATAATGTAATAATATAATATAACAATTAAATATAATGTAATAATATATTATAACAATTTATAATAATATAACAATACAACATCTAAAGGATAAGATTTTGTATTTAAATAACTGCAAATTTAATTGAATTTTTGGTCCAGTTTGAATTAAATTTTCAAAAATAGTTTTGTTTTGCTTTTTTCTTTTAATGTACACATTTTAAAAGAGAATTTACTTTTTAATATAAAGTGACCTGCCGGATCAAAATATTGCATATAATTTTTTTGAACGTATGTTGACTCCTGTTAAGTAAAAAATTAACTTTAAAATTTGATGAAAAGTTGAGCCTTATGAGGCATCTACAAACTTTTACTTTGAAAAAATTAGAAATTTACTTTTTTACTGAACAAAGGACACCGTTCTCACATACAAACAAAACTTTTAATACCCTCCTTATAGCTTCAGCTCAATTTTAGTTCAATTTTTTATTTAAATGAAATTCTCAATTTTAATACATTTCTTCATTTTAATGCCATTCGTAATTTTAATGCAATTCTTAATTATAATGCGATTCGTAATTTTAATGCAATTTTAAATTTTAATGAGATTCGTAATTTTAATGTGATTTTAATCCAATTTTGAAATTTGATTCATTTTTTTAATTCCAATTCTCTTTTGTAATTTTAATAACATTTTTTAATTTAATGAACAAGACGATTTTAACGCGAATTTTAGTTTTCTATTTTAATTCAATTTTTATAATTTAACTATGTATATTAGTTTTAATATACACCCATAGAAATGGTATATTTGTCTCAGAACCAACTAACTTACATATTTATTTGTTATAAATAAATTTTATTTAATTCAAATAAATCTTTTCTCTGGGTGTATTAACTAAAAAAAAATAACTATCTCTACTTAATTCTTACTATTAAACGTAAGCATTAAAATCTGAATATGTTTCAAGATCTATTTATAAAAGATTAATTGTAATTTAAAAAAGTCGTTGAATTAATTTGTACTTTAATAATACAATTGTATATTAACAGATGCTAAAGTATATATATGTATAATTAACATTATTTTAACAGATTTTGGAAACCATAAAAAGGAAAATAAGCTACTTTTGTTTCTAAAAATAAGATTCGATAATTCTATAATTATTGCCTGATCGATCTTTCAAAAAGAAATGTCAAATATTATAAGTGCATGTTTTTAAAAAAATTTCAAATGTCCAGAATGTATTCTAAAAAGTTTAATTTGCTTTTTGAAAAATTATAACAATGAGGAACACTAAGACCATTTTAGAACATTTTTATTTATGTATAGATAAAAATGGATTTAAGATGTGAAAATAGAAATATAGAAATTACGTGAATTGAAGTACAGGTTGAATTAATATTTTAGGGTTATAGATTTTCTTGTATAATATTTTGACAATTTGACTAAACAATTTTTTTAAACTAAAAATTCAAAATGGTGTCAAAAATTACTAGGAGCGTTAGAAAAATAGATCTGTAATTTTGAATATAAATTTGTGATTTTTTTCAGTGTAGAAATAGAAAATTATTATTTTCGAAACAAAAAGAATTTTCATTGGCGTATTTAAATTTATTAAATTTCGCCATTATCAGCTACTAAATATACATATACTGAAATATGCTAAATAGATTGTTAGGTTAGGTTTACTGATTCTAACATCCAGCAGATACATACATAATCCGTAAATTCGGTTTATTCGTACGTTTATTCCTATAAAGTTGCCGTTACTTTAGACATGTTATTTTCTTCCGTGTGAATACGAAAAAAAATCTTAACATTCAAAAAGTTGCATTATAAATTTTAATGTTAGTACCAGTTCCAATTTTTAAAACTCGGCACATCTGAAATTAGTCGACCCTGCAAAAACGTTCGTTTTTGTATGATGTACAATTATTTTCATTTCAGTACAAAATTCGTTCTTACAAAAAAATTATCCATACACTAAAGAATAATGGAATCAAAAAAAATTCGTTGTAAATTTTTTGTTACATAAGAAATATATTTTTTATTACATCTCTAGTTTCTACAGATTAGAATATTTTGAACATTCCTATTTTGAATTTCTATTTCATTAGAAATATATTTTTTGTTAAACTAGAGATGTAACAAAAAATATATTTCTATTTTTTTTCTATTCTATTTTTTCTTACATCTCTAGTTTAACAAAAAATATATTTCTAATGCAATTCTAATATTTCTCATATATTTCTATATTTCTAACATTAGAAATATATTTTTTGTTAAACTAGAGATGTAAGAAAAAATAGAATAGAAAGAAAATAGAAATATATTTTTTGTTACATTTCTAGTTTAACAAAAAATATATTTTTAATGTAACAAAAAATTTACAACGAATTTTTTTGGATTCCATTATTCTTTAATGTATGAATAATTTTTTTGTAAGAACGAATTTTATACTGAAATGAAAATAATTGTTACACTAGAGATGTAACAAAAAATATATTTTACTATGAATTGTTACTTTCCGTGTTGCTAAAAATGTATAGAGAAAATGTATAGAGGAAATGAAAGATAAATCGAAAAAGAAAAGTTGGCAGTTTGTGATAAAATGAGAAGAATCTGTATTGGAATTCTAGTGTTGCTGTTGAGCTTCCCGGTGTGAAAGGTGCGCGCGCATGAATCCATGATGGCCGCTGCGACGAGGGATAGAAGGGATAGGAGAATGACTTTACGGGGGAAATAACCGGATTTGAAAGGGGGAAGGATTCGGGCGTCAGAGGGACGCTATTGGCAAGAGTTTCATTGGGCGAGGCCTTCCTGTGAAGGACGAAAGCGGCCATCATGGATTTCAGCATGGCTGTTGTATATATCAGAGGATTCGATACCTTAAGGCCTGCATTTTTACGAAAATCTCGCACACTTTGCATTTCAATCGTAGAGCTTCGAAATGAATATGAATTTTCAACAGGAACGAATTTGCATTATGCTTTAAATTCTACTTTTTGATAATAATTGGATCTAGGACATGTAGCAAATTTTACTTTTACAACGAAATCGAGAAATCGGACAGACCTTTCCATCAAAAAATTATAGCCAATCCATTATTTTGTTTCATGCAAACATGAAACGAACAAAAAAGAGTTTTTTTTCATATTTGTTCTTTCTATGGAGAAAAATGACATATATAAAGCAGCGGAAACTATAATCTACTATTAGAAATAATAACGTATGAGAACTGTGAAAATCCGTAAAGGTTTACGAATCTCAGATGCTAAAAATCAGAATCAGTACACCCATAACCTCAAAAATAGTATGTTTTCAACGTATTCAGTGGTAGATAAATGCAAAATTTTATTGATTTTAGAATGTACACGGAGAGACTTTCGTTATTAAAAAGTCCAAAACTTTTATTAATAGAGGATATAATAGAAAAACCTGATTTTTTGCTCGTGAAAAGAACAAAAATTACAATAATTATATTACGACGCCATATTTTAATAGGAACTTTTCCTAGC
>WNHD01015546.1:0-13768 GCA_011057455.1 Ganaspis sp. Gsp50 | reverse complement strand
GGGAACAAAGAGACGGAGAGATAGGAGACAGAGAACAAACGCGTCGGTATTTGATGATTCTTACTCGTTCTGACTGAGTTGCGATGTCCTCTTGAGTTATGAGCTCGGAAATGGCGGTATATAGAATTCAAACAAAAGATATTTGCGACAATTATTAAATGTTCCATTATAACAATAATACGAATGCGGTACGTCTGATTGATTCTGAAGGATCGTGGGTGTTACTATCGTTTAATTTTAAAAACAAAGAAAAGAGAAAATATTAAAAAAATAAATGTAACCGGTAAAATTTTACCGCGTTACAACATTCATTTGACCTTGATCCAGAAGTGGTGGGTGGTCCCGATATAAAAAAGTATTATTTTACATATTTTTCTAGCTGAAATACTGACAGAAAGCACAAAAAAGAATTTTACATATATCTGACCTCAAACTGACCTTGACAGGTCGGATAAAAAAAGGTCAAAACGTATTTGGACGTAGAATTTTCTGCTTTTTCAGAATCTGGGATCAAAAATTTTGTTTTTCTTATTTATTTAAATCTAGAAAATGTAAAGATCACCTGTGACGAGAAATGTTCAACCTCTGTTTCATTTTGTGGCCCTATGTAATTGTTATGTTCTTTATCGAAGAGCAGATACAGATAAAAAATATGAGAGACCTAATGATTATTTATTGATAATGCTTTTGTTGTAGCCCTAAACTTTCACAAGAATTTTTATTATCATATAAATGTTGAAAATGTTTCTAGCATCAAGGCAGTAAAATATGTATATAAATACATTTTGGAGGGGCATGATAAGGCATCCATTATCGTAACAGATGAAAATGGTACATATGCAGTTAATCATAATAAATTAAGTAATTATGAAGAAAATAGATATGTTGGTCCAGTAGAAGCAGTGTAGAGAATTTTGGGTAAAACTTTAGTAAAAAAGAGTCATGCATATTACCGTTTATCGTTGCTTTTGTCTAATGAGTAAAATGTTATTATTCGACAAGGAGAAGTAGAAGGTGAATTAGCTTTCCATTTGTAAAAAGATGCAAAATTATTACATTATTTTAAATTAAATGAACGGGATGTTGATGCTTGTCAATATTATTATATTCAAATACCTGAATATTATACATGGGATAAAAAAATTTGTGAGTGGAGTAAAGATAATGTTATAGGAAGAATCACTTCGCCGATTATTTGAAGCATTGGGTGCAATAAGGGCGTATAGCAAAAAATGACGATCTGAGATATTTCAACTTACAGTATTTATATTATAATATTTCAAAACTGTTAATGCAAATCAAATGAACTTTTTCTTATTGAATTAGCCCTCTATTAAACTATCAAATTCATTAAAAGTAATAACAAACTATGAAAAACTAATTGTTTTCATAACCGGTTTATACGCCCTTGTTGCACCCAACCACTAAATGTTTTAAGCGTTAATAAAAATTTTATTTTAAACTCAAGATATCTTTAAATTTTCAGTATTTTTTTTATATATTTTGAATTTAAAATTTTAAAACATGTCTTTAAACCTTAACTCATGTCTAAATTGAAAAAAAACAGTTTTAATTGGAAAATATTAAATATTTAAAAGAAAGTAAAATTGTTTGGTACTGCTTTCTTATTCTTCAAATGGTAAAACAGCTATTGTTAGCTGAAAGAACTATATATTTGTTTTAATTATAATAAGTCCAAATGAAACAAGAACAGTTTCAGTTGCATTTGAACTTTCAGAATCACTTAAATCAAATGATTTAGTTGTTTCTGATATTTTTTAACCTCTATTTGACTATAAATAACATGCTATACAATGCAGTTCATCATTTATTTTTAAATAAAAATGTATTTACCAAATAGTTAAAGCAAAGAAATAGCGTGTCATGCGTCCAGATATTTATTCTTTGCGTCATGAAAAAGCCTTGGATTAAATTGAATTTTTATTAGTAGAAACTAGAGGATATTGTAATCATAATGGTTCAATAATATCAAAAAGGGCGTTATCCGCTTAACGCCCTTATTGCACCCAATGCTTCATTTATTAGAATTTTACTTCACTGTCGTCCAATAAAAGAAGCTGACGTTTGGGATAAATTCAAAAGTTCTATGTCTGAAGATTTTTACAAAATTCTTGACAGTACGACAGCTGCACAGAAATTATACAGAATTATAGGGGAGTTATTATCTGAAGAAGGATACCGGTTAACTGATTTTAGTGGATTAACAGATACAGATGATGAATGTAAAACTGTTGGTAATTAAGATTTAATTGATGATGAAGAAAAAGGCTTATTAAAAGAAAGATATGATATTTTGAATCCTAGGCAAAAAAGTATAGTAGATATGGTATTAAATTCAGTAAGTGATTTGAGTCAACAAAATTGTAGATGTACATATGTTGATGGACCTACAAGCTCATGTAAAACATTCATGTACATAACTTTGTGGCATCTATTGAGGAATAAATGGAAAAAAGTCTGTAATATGGCTTTTACTGGAATAGCTGCAACTTTACTACCAAAGGGCAAAACTGTTCATGAAATGTTAGAATTGCCCGTTCCTTTATATTGGGATTCAGCATACAGTATCAAAGTGCAGAGTAAAGCAGGTTTATATTTGAAAGATGTTAATGTCTTCATTTGGAATGAAGCTCCAATCTAGCCTGCCTGATTTGAAATGAATTTAGTCTTTAATAATAACTTTTTGTATTCAATGTCCATAGAAGAGATACTTTCAGTTCTTTATATAAATCGTTATTGAAAATAAGATAATCCACTTTTTTAAAGATATCTAACTGGAAAATTGACAAAAAGACTTCAATTAGGTCACATTTTTCTTAAAATTTCATTGCCTATTAGGAAAAAAATTTTTTAAAAAATGTATACTTTATACTTTTCATGTTTAAACACGTTTTTCATTCATCAAAAAAGGGTCGGTCTCTCAATTCTGGCCAGTAGTGTTGGTATTAATAATCGAATCGCAGGTGAAGTAGTAAAGGAAATTATTAGCTGCGCTTTTGTGTACATTTGTTTTTAGCAGTTACACTTTAAGGTGTCCCGAATTATTCCTTTGATGTGACATGTTGACCACATAATGAACAATCCTAATAGTAGAATTTCTAAACATATAAAAATGGTCATGGCACAATACATATACCGTCGGCCGGGGCTATACTACTCACCCAGGGGCTATTGTTACCACGGCTAGTTTTTAATAAATAACATTTTATATTAAAGTGATGGAAGTTCTCGCTTCAAAAATGTAACCGGCACATGTAGTCAATTTAGTTGTGATGAAGTACAATCGGTGATCTAACTTTTTTATTAAATATTTAAAAAAAAAATCGTAAAAAAAGTAACAAACGCGATTCCCAAGGGCTATTGTTCTCATTACTTAAAATCAATTATTTTTCAATTTGTTTCCTAGTATGTAAATAAGTGTATAGTTATTCGTTTTTAAACACTTTTGACAGACTTTTGTGTCAAGAAACTAAAAATAAGTAAATTATTAGTTTACGAGAAGTGCAACATGACCTCAAAACTGTTGCTGTCATTGAATGCTGGTCATTTAGTTAATCAATGTGTAATTTTCAAATAATGTTGAATTTTGAATAAATACTTGCAAATATATTATACTTATTGTTAATTCTCATAGCGCGAGAAGTGCTGAATATATTTGATTCAATTTAAAATTTTAAAATAATGTTATTTTTCAAGTTAGTTTGGATTTCAATAAAATTGCTGTGTTTTACTTTCAAAAATGTTCAATAATTCTTACAAAAATAATCTTTTTTAACCTTTTGTTTTTTATTGTACTCTAAACTTCCTACAGAAAAGATTTCACCACCCCGCACATAGGTGGTGCCTGGGAGCGCATGGTAAGATCGGTGAAGGTATCATTGCGAGCAATTTTAAAATATCTATCGCTAAAGGAAGAGGTATTGATAACTCTATTAGCCGAAGTAGAACACTGCGTAAATTCAAGACCATTGACACACATATCGTTAGACCCGATAGATAACGAGGCTCTGACTCCTAATCATTTTATAATCGGAGCATCTTTGGGTAAAGCGGTATGCGCGAGATTTCGAGGATTCACAGAATGTTCGAGATCACAATGGATTCAGGCACAAAAATTAGCAAATCACTTTTGGCAGCGTTGGCTAAAGGAAAATGTGCCAACAATGATAGGACGGCAAAAATGGACAGTGGAAACCGAGCCACTAGGTTTGGCTGACGTGGTGTTAATAGTACACCCGCAAGAGATAATAATTTCATGGCCTAGGGGAATAATTGCGGAAGTTCACCCTGGTCCAGATGAACGAATTCGGGTGGTCACGGTAAAGACAACCAAGGGAACATATCGTAGGCCAACAAGTGCCGTTATACGATTGATTAAAGCGTGAGAGTACAAAGAGCAACGTCCTTGTACGGAGGGGAGGATTTGTAGAAGAAGGAAGTTAATTTTGAGGACAGTTTTGTTTATTTGCCTAAAATGGTTTATTTATGTTATGTTGTGAAATTGATTTACTTTAAGTTTACAGTCATTTTTGTTTGTGATGGAAAAGGTCACATATATATAAATACGTGCAAGACGGCTACTAATAATTGGGACGAAGCAAAGGAGCTTGTGATAATACACGCAAATGAAAATAAATGAATATTAAAATAGAGAAAGGTTTCAATAATGTTATCACAGATAATAAGTTACCTGGACTTAAAAATAAATAAAGTGTAAACCTTGAGGTAAAAGTTAACTAACGGAAGGAAAAGAGAAAAGTCCCATAAACGAAGGGTGGAATTGGGCCTTTACCTGTGTTAGGAACAAAGGGTCTAGTGGAATGGGAGAGGAATTTGGCACACAAGCGATCAGTTTACATTCGATCATCGTGAAAGATACAACCTTGCGCTTGTAATTTGTTATTTAAATAATTTTGTATTTGGAGCAAAAAAATAAATTTATTAGTTTAAAATTTCGAAAGTAGTTTTATTATCTAAAATTCTTCTGGACTTCAATTATTCGCTGTACTTTAAAGTTAGGAATGTACATAAAAATTGACTGGTGAGGTCTTTCGCACTTGAGATTGGGGTTTTTGTTGGTCTGTGCAATAGAGCGCGCGTACCGCGTACATGTGTGGGGAATTGTTCCCGCGTAGCGTTCTCCTTACTCCATGATATCGAAGTGGGGAGATTACCACTATTACATATATATACTTGCGTAGGATTATTGCGTCAGAACGTTCTGTACAGTAGAGTATACAAAAAGTAAAGTTAGCTCAATAAAGTTGGTGATTGATATTTTGGAGTCTTATTGAACACGTTTAAATATGGGAACCTTCTGGAGTCTTAAATAAATATTTAAAATCATATAATTCCCATAATTGGTGACCACTCGACGAAGCACATTTTTTCGGAGCAAGGAATAATCTGGATTTTTTCAAAGTGTTTGATGCCATCCATAGTTATTTTTAACATGTTTGTGCTCGGAAAAATTTTTTACATCAAAGACGACCAAGATTTCTTTTCTTAGATTTTTTTCTACATGAAAAATCCAACTTTTAAATTTTCGCATTCGGACGCCAACTCTTTGAGGTTAATTATATCACCTCTACACCGGAATCACCGACCTTGCTGAATTCCAAAGCATTTTATTTTCCTGGACTGCAGCCTTTTACACTGCTTTATTTTTTGGATATTTTTGGAGCAACGGATGCCGGCAATGAACTGAGGTTAGAATCCTGTATTCCTGGTGACCGGAGGATGCGTGCATTTTTGTGAGCAGTCCTTGTGATTTTTATGCTTTTTGAAAACGGCGCATGGGTATGTCATTCCGACCCATGCTTAAGGTATGCTATTTTTCCGACTTTTCGCAAAATAACAGTTTTCAAGCACATTTCTTCGCCTGATTTGTGCCCTTTTTTTCATGCCTTTGCTATGCTGGTCAATTTCCGGAGTTGTTTTAAAACGGCGCCGTCAACTTCGTTGGACTTTTGGCTGTGCTGAAGGAAGGGGTGCTGAGGAATCTTTCAGGGACGTTGTTCATGGATTGCACTGTTTACTTCGTGTGCCACATTGCTGACATCGGCAGATTCGTCGCTTACAGTTTGTTTATTGTCTACTTATGTCTGTTGAGCTGGTTATTGCCGTAAGTTGACAGTTTAATAGTGTCGCGCTTTATCGAAATTTATTTTCACTTTTATTTAAGAGATATTTTCTTTGATTTTATCATTACGAGAATCTCATGACGTGTTTACACACCTGTTTAAATTTAACGATTTTACAATTCGATTATTTTCTTAAAGTTAATTAAATATCGTGCATAATTGGCTTATATATTTTTGTAAATCGTGTTATTTGCGGTGATAATTTTAATTGTCTGTATTTTGTTCAAAGAAAAGAGTAAGATAATTATTTGAAATGCGCCTAGTTTTAACAACGCCGTTATTTGTTGACAATATTTTATTGTTGCTTTTGTTGATAGTTGTTTTACGTTTCGTTATATTGAACCTAACTATTTTCAACGCAGTTATTGAATGTTTAACACTTTTGTAAAATTTGGTTCTTTTTCTTTCGCGCGACGATTTGCAATTACGTGGACATTCCAGCGATTATATTTAGCAAGAGTTAAGCAGACTTAAGTGTCATTAATTTTAAACGCAAGAAAAGCGTCTTGATTTCTTTTTATTTCGTTTTGTTTTTTTTTTAGTGATTTTACCATGACGGATAATAAGACTTCGGGGGATACTGGGGGTCCGAGAAATCCTATAGCCGTTCCATCTCCAAATTCTGTCAGAAATCCTGGCGATAATACGCTCAATGATTCAATGATTCTAAATGATAATCGGGTCGCGATCGAGGCCACGACGCGTTTGCCTAATTTACCCGGTTTTTTCCGTTCTGATCCCGGTCTTTGGTTTGCCCAGGTTGAATTTATGTTAGATGCTGCTCGCATTACTGCACAACGTTCGCGAGCAAGTGCAGTTATTTCGGTTCTTGATTATGAGATAGTTCAATCTATCGGCGATTTAATAACTTCTACCGAGCCTGTTAACGATTTATATACTAGGATCAAAGAAAGAATTATCTCTAATTTTGCTGTCTCTCCGGAAAATTCTCAAGGGCGAAATTCTTAGCGACGGAAAACCATCGCTCATTTTGAGTAAGATTCGACATTTTAGCAGGGGTCGTTGTAGTGAGGAGGTGATTAGAGCGGTGTTCTTGGAACAGTTGCCGGTGCAATGTCGATCAATCCTAGCTATGTCCGAAATTGTTGATGTTACAAAGTTGGCTTCTGTGGCTGATAAGATTATGGCTCAATCCGACGAACGAAGTGTTTCCGCAATTTCTTTCGAATCAGAGTTATTAGCTAAAGTGGAGGGTTTGGCAGCCAAGGTCGAAGCATTGTCCGTTCAGTACAAGTCTCAGCGAAACTCACGTTTTGATTCTTTTTCTCACAATGACAACAATAATAATAATAATAGAAATAGGTCAAATGCTCGTAACGGTCGATCGCTGAATCGTTCTAAAAGTCAAAATCGAGACGGCAAGTGTTTCTATCATCAGAGATTTGGCAATAAAGCAAGGAAATGTAAACCTTTTTGTTCGGAAGCAAAAAATTTTAAATCGGAAAACTAACTTCGCCTTGCCGAGTCGAGACGATCGGTACATTTAAAGGTTCGAAACGTCTCCACATTCGAGATCGTACTTCTGGTCTTAAGTTTCTTATTGATACTGGGTCGGACATTTCCCTTATTCCAGCAAACTCAAGGCTTGGATCTCAGCCTTCCGAATTCGTGCTTTATGCCGCGAATAATTCGCGTATAAACACGTACGGAGAGGCTCAGCTAACCTTAGATTTGGGACTTCGTCGTCCAATAATTTGGAATTTCTGCAGAGCATCAGTTCCCTATCCTATTATAGGGGCTGATCTTCTTGCTCATTACGGATTTAATGTTGACCTACGCAATAGAAAACTTGTGGATTCTGTAACCAGGCTTAGCATCGTTGGTTTAGTTAAGCAGAGAGAGTGCGACGATTGTCGCCCGAAAAATTAGTCGCAGCTAAGGCTCAGTTCAAATCGTGGTTGGACGCCGGAATTTGCGTTCCATCTAGTTCCAATTGGGGTGCACCACTTCATCTGGTGCGGAAGAAAAACGGAGATTGGAGAGTCTGTGGAGACTACCGCAGTCTTAATTCTGTCACAATTCCAGATTCTTATCCGGTTCCGTTTTTACAGGATTTCTCTACGATGCTATTTGGAAAAAAAATATTTTCTAAGTTGGATCTCTATTCAGCTTACAATCAAATTCCGGTAGCCCCTGAAGATGTTCCTAAAACAGCTGTTCGAACCCCTTTTGGCCTATTTGAATTTAAGGTTATGACCTTTGGTCTTCGCAATGCCGCTCAAACCTTCCAACGATTTTTACATCAAGTAGTGGGAGATTTGGATTTTGTTTTTGCTTATATTGATGACATTCTCATCGCTTCCGCCAATGAGGAGGAGCATGAACGTCATTTACGCATTGTTTTCGAGCAATTGGCAAAATTTTCGCTTAGACTTAATTTGGATAAATGTTCTTCCGGCAAGTCAGAACTCGAATTTCTCGGACATTTCGTTAATGAAGAACGAGTGAGACCTACTCCTGAAAAAACTGAAAAAATTTCGAATTTTCCAAAACCCGAAACAATCGTGGAGTTGAGACGATTTCTGGGGTTGGTTAATTTTTACCGTAGTAATTTGCCTCATGCTGCTCAATTACAGAAGTCTCTTAATGCATATCTTCATGATTGTCGTAGGAATGATCACAGAAGGATAGATTGGAATCCAGAATCTGAGGAGGCCTTTTTAAAAATTCGCGAGGCTGTTGCGAGCGCCGTTCTTTTGGCTCATCCCGCACACGACGCTCGAATTCGCCTGGTGACGGACGCTTCCGATACAGGCATGGGGGCCTCTTTGGAGCAGTGGCAGGATGGTTGCTGGAAGCCTTTGGCATTTTTTTCGCGTGGATTTACTTCTGCTCAACAAAAATACAGTACATATGATAGAGAACTGACTGCGGTTTTCGAGTCAGTTAAATATTTTAGACATTTTCTTGAGGGTAGAAGCTTTAAGGTCGTTACGGATCATAAACCTTTGATTTATGCCTTTTTGCAAAAATCAGACAAGGCATCTCCAAGGCAGGTTAGACAATTGACATTCATTTCTCAGTTCACCACAATTTTTGAATTTTTGCCCGGTTCGAACAACGTTGTGGCTGATTCTTTGTCTCTGATCGATTCGGTTCATTTGGAATTTAATAACAACCTGGAAAAGCTGATTGAAGCTCAGGAGTTAGACGAGGAGCTTAAATCTCTTCTCACTTCTGGGGGTAGTTCTCTTAGCCTTAAGTGCATTCGATGGGGCGAAGCAACCATCGTCTGCGATCTTTCGGGGGAGACACTGCGTCCTTTTATTCCACGTCCTTTGCGCGAACAGATTTTCCATATTTTCCATAATCCCGCTCATCCTAGTGCTAAAGTGACTGATAAAATCATCAGTAAGAGTTATGTCTGGCCTCAAATGCATCGAGACATTTCTAGGTGGTGCAAGGGATGTTTGGAATGTCAAAGAGCGAAGATTTCTAGGCACACGATTGTCCCGCCTTCTCATTTTGTGGCTCCTGAAAGTAGGTTCAGACATGTCCATGTTGACATTGTGGGACCCCTTCCCAATTGTAATGGTTTTAGATATTGTTTGACCTTGATAGACAGGTGTTCACGATGGCCAGATGCTATTCCCCTTAAGGACATAGAGGCGAAGACTATTTGTAGAGCGTTTGTTGGTGGCTGGATTTCTAGATTTGGTTCACCTGAAACCATTTCGACTGATAAGGGTTCTCAATTTGAATCTTTGATATTTTCTACACTCCTTTCACTTTCGGGTTGTAAGAGAATTCGTACTACGCCCTATCATCCAGCGTCTAATGGTATGATCGAACGTTGGCACCGATCTATGAAGTCCGCAATTATGTGCCACGCTGACGAGACTTGGGTTTTTTCGCTTTCTACAGTGCTCATGGGTCTTCGTAATAACGTCCTTGATATCGGTGCGTCGCCTGCTGTATTTCTCTATGGAGCGGCCTTGAGATTACCTGGTGAATTTATTTTGCCAGAAGATTTCTCCCAGGATCCACAATTCTTTTTGGAAGAGTTCCGTGAAAATATGCGCACAGTTAAACCAATTCCGGTCGAGCATAGACACAAGAGAAAAGTATTTGTGCATAAGAACCTTGATACCTGTTCGCACGGTTTTCTTAGGAAGGGAGAGGGTGCAAGGAGATCGCTGGAGTGTCCATATACCGGACCGCACAAAGTCCTCAATCGAGCTTCAGATCGCGTTTTCGAGATTGAAGTTGATGGGGTTAAAAAACACGTGTCTATTGAGAATGTCAAACCCGCCTATTTCGTTCGTGACGATGTTTGTTTTACACTTAATGGCTCGATTGAGACTGGATGTGGAGAGTCTTATCCTGCGAATAAGAGTCCTGATACTCTTACGAATGATTTTCTGAGCGTGCCTTCGAGTCGTCCTGCTCTTAGAGTTTATATTAATAAAAAGAAGGTAACTTATGATAATTCTACTAAGAAGGAGTAACTTGTTAAGCTCGAGTTGTTAACAAGGTGTATTATTTTTTTATTGTATAGTAAGACAATTTTCTTGATTGTATTTTTTCTGCCAAATTCGCCTTAATTGTAACAAATAATTTAAGTGTATATAAGTTTCTCTCTGCGTTGTAAATAGTAGCGTTATTCTGTAAGACTGATATTTCGAATAATTTAGTATTTTACGACAGTATTTCGATTTTATAATTTTAGACTGTTCAAATGATTGTTTATCGAAGTATAATTTGTTTTTTATTAGAGTCTATCGTTCAAGTGTTTAAATTCAAAGAATATTCCGATGCGTATCTATTTCATTTTCCTTTATATATCGGATTATTGCGTCAGAACATTCTGTACAGTCGAGTATACAAAAAGTAAAGTTAGCTCAATTATTTTGTGATGTATAGATAATTAAAAGTTGGTGATTGATATTTTGGAGTCTTATTGAACACGTTTAAATATGGGAACCTTCTGGAGTCTTAAATAAATATTTAAAATCATATAATTCCCATACATGTTTAACATTTAAAATTTAATTTTATGAGATAACTTCTAAATTTCTCATTATTTAATGACAGTTGTTTTGAAAAAAAATTCTACATTTATTCTCGGAGAACACACTTGATCACATTGACATACAAAAATGTCTGACATTCAGAATGTAAGAAAGATTTGAAAATTACGCGATCTCTCAGGCTTTGGTAATTTGTTTTAAGGTCTTAACTTTAATTAGAAGCAATTAAAATGAAGGACATAAATCTCTGCCGTCATTGAAAAGCATTTCAAATCGGTAATATTAATTTAAAATTGTAATTCATTACATTTATTTTTAATGTACAGTGTAAGACATATCTTCATTTTTATTTTAGCAGAGAGTTTTCATATAAATTTTGAGATTAAAAATATCAAAATATACAATGTTTTTGTGAAATTATACTTTTACTGGAATAGAGTGTAGTCTCCCACACTGACGAATTATCAAACTGACGAATTTTGTTCATTTGTTTCAAATGCTTAACTTTAATTAGAAGCATTTAAGATAAAGAAATGCAGATTGGTCATTCGTCGTTGAAAATCATTGCAGATCGGTTTAATTAATTTAAAATTTTAATAAATGCTATTTGTATTCAATATACACTGTATAAAAATTTTTTATTATTATTTTAGCTTACGCAGAGAGTTTTAATATACAGTTTTATATTGGAAATATCAAAATTTACAATGTTTTGTGTAAATTTAAGTTTTTTCTGGAAGAAAACTTCTCGAATATTTTAACCTTTAAAACCACATTAAAAATAGTTCAATTTTTCAAAAAAAGATTTTTGCAAGTCAGTATAGGTACCTCACAGTTTCTTTAAGACAGTCAATTCAGTCATTTAGGAAAGGTAGACGACCAAACAAAGTACAGAGTCGAATTGATTCATTATGTTCTCTACGATCGAAAAAAAGTGTATGCTTAAAGGGTGTAAAAACAGAGATTGATGTCACTAGAAAGTGATTCATTAGAAATTTGAGAAAAAATGTGATTGCTTTATTATTTTAAAATCATTTTCTACTTTAGGGTTCTCCGTATATTACGTCACACTTTCTTCCAAGTTTATCAATCCCTCCCCCTCCTCTTTATCACAACTTTTTACAGATTTGTCAACCCCTCCTTCAAAATTATGTCACATTTAACTGACCTCCCCCCATCATTGTTTATTGTGTGGAGAAAATAAATTTTTTTATGCACTTTAAAGTGATAATATTTTTATTTTCTAACCTATATAAAATATACTTTTTACCAGAAACCTACAGATTAAAAAAAAAAAATTATAAAATTTAGCAACAAAATAAGTCAAGGATGTACATTTCTCTACAGAATTTGTTTCATTAAAGTTACTAAGTGTAAATAAAAATGTTAGTCGTTAAATATTGAGATTTTACTATTTCTCCTATAGGTGATACACAAAAGAAAATTCTAAAAAACAAAACAATGACGCTAGGATAAATAGATTTGCTAAATCAAAGAGGACAGAATAAAGAATCAGGTGATTTGACAAAGAATCACACATAAATATACATTACATTCAATAAATTCGTTCATTGACCTTAAAAATATTGTTTTACTGAAAAAATTAAATTCTACTAAGAAAAATATAAAAATAGTACATTGCAATATTACCTCTATATTATTTTGCAATATTGACGAATTTCGGGCATTTTAACATTACACCAATATTGCCACAATGCTCCGTCGCAATATTGCAAGTGTTCAAGTCAATATTGAGGCAATAAGTTGTGATATGTGGCTTATGAAATATGTACTTTGGATTTGCAAAAAAGTAAAAAAAATAATCAAATTGTACATATAATAAACATTATAAATATTATAGACAAATTAAAAAGACGTCATTATCGGCTAAACGACATCTAGATTTTAGATCAGATACCTTTGATTAAACTTAGTAATTTGAGCTCTTGTGATAATTTGTCGAAATTCTCGAATTTAAATTATCAAACAATTTTTTTCTGAAAAAATAAATCGTCTGGAGAGTGCACCGTACATCTAAAGGGAATCGAACACCTAATAATGGCTGCCTTTCGCGGGACTTACACCTATCAGTGCTCCAAACCAACATCGGCCAGAACTACAAGCAGTTTATAATTTTAGAACAATCCCATTCCCTCGTCAAAGACTGTCTGGAATATTTCAAAATTACTGAGCTTCATTAAAAGTATCTGATTTAAAATGTTGATGTCGTTTAGCCGATAATGTCGTATTTCTAATTTATCTATAGTTACAAATTTATCTGGCGAAAATATGACTTGTAAAATAAATAAAAATTAAAAGATTTGAGGGAGCGTTAGCGACCGAGAATAATATCGCTTGTTATTCAATTAACTTCAAATTTGTTATGGTTTTTAAGTGTCCCAAAATACAGGATAAATTCGTTGGACAGCCATTTCCGAGAAAAAATATAAAAATTTTGAAAATTCAAAAACATCTTTCTGTCTATAATTTAAACCTAATAATCTGACTACATAGACAAACTAGTGGTAAATTATCTTCATTTCATGAAGATTTTGCTTCCTCATAGAGAAAAGAATTTCAAGTTTTTAAGTAAATTTCTAATAAAATATATAT
>WNHD01015531.1:0-10621 GCA_011057455.1 Ganaspis sp. Gsp50 | reverse complement strand
GGCCGCCAGATTCAGTGTCATTTTGTTTTCTACAAAAAATTGTTTCCTGCAAGAAAAATTTGTTTTTACTACAAAAAGTCTTTTACAAAAACGTGTTTTCTACAACGAAATTTTGTTTTTTACTACAAAAAGTCTTTTACAAAAACGTGTTTTCTACAACAAAAATTTGTTTCTTTTACTACAAAAAGTCTTCTACAAAAACGTGTTTTCTACAACAAAAGTTTGTCTTGTACTACAAAAGTGTCTACAACAACAAAAAATTGTTTCCTGTAACAAAAAATTGTCCTCTACAGCAAAAAATTATTTTCCGTAACAAAAAATTGTTTTCTACAAAAACAAAATTTATATAGAGAATTAATAGAGCAGTACCATTTCTCTATAAATTTTGAAAGGAAAGTTGACTGGCATTTTGGAGCATCGCTATGAGAATGGGCAGCTGCAGTTTGTCTGCGATAATTTTACGCAATAATTATGCAGTGGCACTTTAGCTATATCTGTATCGACACGCGAGGCAATTATTAGTGTTGGATTCCAGCAACTTAGCTTCGAAGAAACGATTGGCACCAAGCCAGAGTAGATCCATGCCCCTTTGTGTACGCAACGCTTGCCATAAATATTCGAATAAGGGTTATTTTAGCTTCTAAATGTTACCAACGAGAAAGGGCGTTAAGGGCAAAAAGAAAATATATGTACGTAGTCGAGTAAGTGTTGTCGGAAAGTGACAATTTTGAATCGAGCAAACAAATCTTCGTTACTGCACATTTCCAGGGCCTTCATTTGCGGCTGCACATAATGAGGTGAACATATTCACCTTTTTACCCTCCAGTTGCCGTGAAAATTGAGCAAAAAAACGAGACGGTCTCTTTAGAGATTCCTGAATGAGTGCTCTTGCTAAGCTGCTACGATATTGCAATTTTAAAGACAAGGTTTATTTGCTTTTCAATTTTTTACTCGCTTCTTTTTGCTCCGTTGGTTTTTGTTTATTTTTCTTTTCATTTTTAATCTTTTATTTTTTTTCTCTTTTTTCTCTTTTCTTTTTTGTTTTCTTCTTTTGTGCTCTTTTCTCCTTTTAACTCTTTTCTTTTTTCTTTTTTGTGCTCTTTTTTCCTTTTAACTCTTTTCTTTTTTCTTTTTTGTGCTCTTTTTTCCTTTTAACTCTTTTGTTTTCTTCTTTTGTGCTCTTTTTTCTTTTTTTCTTTTTAACTCTTTTCTTTTTGTGTTTTGTTTTTTTCTTGTCTTTTTTGCGCTCTTCTTTTTTGCTCTTTTCTACGTTTTTTTCATTTCTCTCTTGTCTTTTTTGCGCTCTTCTTTTTTTCTTTTGTTTCGGCTCTATTTTTTCTTCTATCTCTTCTTTCTGCATTATTGTGTTTTAAGATTCTTCATAGAAAGTATAGTGACAAAATCTTCATGGCGAAATTCGGGTATCTATTCTCATTTTCGTGCCTCCTAGCGGTCGCATTTGACCTAAATTGTTGAAATTTAGTATTTGTATATGAATTGTATTTTTATATGAAGATTACAAGAAATATGCCAAAAGCTATTGGAAACGAATGAAAGTGGACGTATTGTTTTTCTTGACGCAAGAAAACATTTTTCTTAGTGCTATATAAACATATCGTGGCTATAACATATGTTTAAGAAAGTCTTCGATTTTAGTGCGAGTGCAACTTTGCTGCTTTTGTTTTTCTTATCTTCTTTTCTCTTTCCTTAATTTTCAATTTTTCCATACACGGAAAAAATTAGTTTATTCAATTTTACAAAATTTTTTGTATTCTTGGATATATCAATTCACAACATTAATTTTATATGATGTACAGATTTTTTATATGATTTACAGATTTTTTTGTATGATGTACAATTGTTTTACAGTTTTTTTATATGACGTACAGTTTTTTTATATATATAATAAAAAAACTGTAGATCATATATGATCTACAGTTTTGTAAATTTTATTAACCTGAATTTATTTTCTTTTTTGAACTATGTATAAAAAAGTTCCAACTAGATTTGTACTTGTCAGTAAATTTGTCTTAAATTTTGCAAAACTACATCATATAGCACTAATTTTGTGAATTGAAGTATCCAGGATTACGAAACTTTAAAATTCAATAAACTTATTTTTTCATGTAGCCGAAAAATAAATGATGATCAAATGGGAAGACGATGGGTAGATCTATGGGAATATATATTGCATCTAGAATGAAGTAAAAGTCAATAATGTAGAATGTGACAGAATGTTTTAAACTGAATAATCTTGGAGAATGAGAAGAAAGAAACGGCTTCCGATAGATTTCGAAAAGAAATTCGATGGAAAGTAGACCTTTGAAGAAGTAAACGTGAAAGTTTTCTCAGGAAGAACAAACGATATCCACCATTTTATCAGGCAACCACCCAATAAAAACCATAAAAACTTACATTTTCTATCATTCCTTACTGCGTTTCGTGATCCTTACGGTCTCATCGTATTCATGGGACGATCTTTTCTCAACAGTTGAATGAGAGAATGTTGAATCTTCACACAGCTCTGGACCATGGAGAATGAAACAAGGTGGGAAAGAGAAAAAAAGAGAAAAAGAGAAAGTGGAAAAGGAAAGAAGAAAGACAGGAGTAAAAAAGGAGAAAAAGAGAATAAGGAGTAAAAAAGAAGGAGAAAAAAAGGAGAAAAAGGAGGAGTAAAAAAGAAGAAAAAAAGGTGAAAAAGAGAAAAGGAGAAAAGGAGCGAAAAAGAGAAAAAAGAAAAAGAGAAATGAAAGAGTAAATAAAATGAGTAGAGACACGTGTCTCACAAATCATTGTGCGCACTGACGAGACCCAGGGGACATTCTGAGCGTTCCTTATAGGATATTCTAGTATGATGCGTGTTCTACACTTTAGTGTTATTCTCCTCGCCATATATTTTGTCTTCTCTTCCTTCTGTTGTGACTGTATTTGTTTCTCGACAACCCACTCCTCATCAGCTTCCCTTTTCATCATCGCTCTTGCGCTTTCTCTCACTCTGTTTACACTAACGTAACCGAAATGCATGTACTCAAATAGACGCTCTCCATGACGTATTATCCAGAAGTGTATTGTAATTCTCAAACATTACATTGAAACCACCGTCCACCCATAATAATCATGTCGAGTAACCCTCGTTGCTGCTTCCACACGACATCTAAACACGATAATTACCGTCAGTCTCCTGGGCTTTTGTCATGATTTACTTCTTTTACACCATTCCCGAATTGATACGAGCGACTTTCGTACAAAAACATCCAAAGAGTCAACTATCACTATAAAAATTAACTAAAAGATTCAAATATTATTTATCACGTTACTTTTTAAATACGAACGATATTTTTTCATTTATAATTATCCTCAGTGTCGGTTCTGTGTTAAAATTCATCTCAAAAAGTTCAATTATCCAGTTTTGATTTTAACTCCGTGGAGTTAAAATCTACTCAGTGGAGTTAAAATCAACCTCAACTCATGGTGTTTTTTTTCAACAATAAGCATTAAAAAATGCAATTTTTTAAGCGTATTGTTGACAAAAAACAAAATGTTAAAAAATGAATTTTTTAGTATTGTTGACAAAAAACTCCATGAGTAGCTTATTGGTATAAAAAAGGTGTATTTTTGTAGTCTAGGAAGCATACCGAGGTTCAAAAGAGTTTCAAAAGAAATCCAAAATATTGTTAGCCTAGAAAGCATAATCAAGAAATATTTATTTAAAAATAAAATTTTTTAAATATTTATTTACTTGACAATTTTTTTTATTAACAATTTAGATTGAAAAAGCGAATTGAAATGCGCACGAAAAAAAAATTAATAAAATTCGGAAAAACCAAGATTAACAATACAATATTTTATAGTATTTGCAAATTGTATATTGTATTGCAAAATTTGCGTGAATTTTTTGTCTTAATTGTCATACTAATTAGTGCTATTATTTAAGAGGCACTATTTTAAATATTTGTGTTATCGAAAGTGTAAACTAGTAATCTATTCCCAAGTGCAAACCAATTATGTGAATCCCTATAAATGCAATTTAATTATATAACAAGCGATAATTAACTTTGGACTAATAATTAACTGGTAAATGTCGAAATATGCAACTAAATTAAATTCCATAACTCGAGATAATTATGAATCAGATCATAATTATGAAATTGTATTATAATCGGTTCAGTGATTATATTAAGGCTATACAAGATTTCAAAAGGTTGTAAACAAATTCTACAGGGTTTGAAGTAATTTTTTTTTAAACTTTAAAAACAAGTTGTTTCTACTTTCTCGCACGCAGAAAGTTACCTAAAAGTTTGGAAAAACGGATTTTCAAAAATTGCTCGATAATAACAATGTTTTAAAAAATCGAATCAAAGTCTAAAAGGAAAACAAGATAGTTTTTATCAAGTTTCTTTAGAGTATAAAAAAAATTGAATAGAATAGACATAGAATAGGATTGGGGTACAAAAGTGCCAAAAAAATGCCAATCCAAAATTGTCAAGAAAATTATCCAATACTTTAAGTTTTTAATTTTAAAATTATCCAATAAAAATAGAAATATAATAAAAATAGAATAGAAATAGAATAGAAATAAAATAGAAATAGAATAGAAATAGAAAAGAAATATAGAAGAGAAATAGAAAAGAAATATAGAAGAGAAATATAGAAGAGAAATAGAAGAGAAATATAGAAGAGAAATATAGAAGAGAAATAGAAAAGAAATATAGAATAGAAATAGAATAAAATAGAATAGAAATAGAATAGAAATAGAATAGAAGTAGAATAGAAATAGAATAGAAATAGAATAGAAATAGAATAGAAACAAAATAGAAATAGAAAAGAAATATAAAATAGAATAAAAAAAGCGTATGTTAAGTTTAGAATAATTATATATTTCACCAATTTAGCAAAAAGTTACATAACAGTGAAATTTTTTGAAGTAAAAGTTTATGATTATTTTATGCAAAGCAGAAAATTCGCTTGTTTCCAGTACATTGAGAAATGTGACGCGTGACAAACAAGTCATAGAATTTTTCTCGTTGGTTACTCAAGATCCTTGCTTGGCCAATGTTGCATAGCCCAGGATGCATTTTTCGTTACAGGAGAACTTTTTGCTAATTTCCCGTTGACTGACAGAATAATCTAAGAACGAACCAAGGGGAAATAATTCAACGCCTTATGGTACATGGATAAGCACCAGTGCCTTACCTTTATACTTTTTTTGATATTGCCCTCTCGCTTGCATCCTTCTTTCCATTTTTTTCCTTTTTCTCTACAACCAGTATTCTCTAAAACTTCCAAAATGTGGTTAAATTACGAATAAACTCTTTAAGTAATAAAATATCAATGATAAATAAAATGTTAATGTTAATTCGTGAAACAAGAATGGAAATATACTTGCAACTTATTCTTGTTTTAAGAATATTTTCGATTCATGAAAAATTTAAGTTTTAATGAGGAATTGAATTAGGAATAAATGCTTCAATCAAGGATTATTATTCTTGATTTAAGGATACATATTATTCTAGTTCGGAATTTAAGAATAAAGTGTAGATTAGATCTAGTGCATTTTTGCATTGAATGAAGAAAATTTTTCTTTTATTATTAAGTTACAAAACGTGTAAATTTAAAAAAAGGTGCGTTAAATTAATAAAAGTGTTTAATTACGAAACGTGTTTAATTACAAAATGTGCTTAATTACGAAACGTGTTTAATTACAAAATGTGCTTAATTACGAAATGAAACGTGTTTAATTACAAAATGTGCTTAATTACGAAACGTGTTTAATTACAAAATGTGCTTAATTACGAAACGTGTTTAATTACGAAACGTGTTTAATTACAAAATGTGTTTAATTACGAAACGTGTTTAATCACAAACTGTGTTTAATTGCAAAACGTCTTAAATTACAAAACGTCTTAAATTACAAAACGTCTTAAATTACAAAACATCTTAAATTACAAAATGTGGTTAAAATTGCTCCCTAAATAGCTGAATCAATAAAAAAACCGTTTACAAATTTGAAAAAGCGGAAATTTATCTACTTATTACTTCTACTGAAATACTGATATACATATTTTCTGATTACTTTTTTTCTGATGTAATATTTTTTTTCTGTAGTTCAAGTAAAAAAAACTGGATGAAAATTATTAGCACTTTTTACTGATTCAAATTAGTAGACGATTTTCCATTAATTCGTATGTTTAGAGATAGTGCTGAAAGAATGGCGGCTGAATGGATTAAAGATTATAAAAGCAGCTTATATTTATATTTACGGCGCAGCTAATAAATCTAGAGGAGATAAATTCTTTGAAAAATGAGAAAAATATGTCTCTCTTAATAATATCCTGAACGTGACGGATTCACACCAAGTGATTTGACGGACTTTGCGGTTTTATAACGGAAACCGATTACTCGGTGAATGCTTTTCAATTTCATAGATCATCGGGTTCTTCTATCATTTACGCGAAGGATGCAAAAGATGAAAGGAAATCGGATCAACAGCATTCGTTTGTAAGAATTAAAAAATTCCAAGAACTGAGAATTAAAAACTAAGATTCACAATCATTTTTGATTTCAATTAACCTTAAAAGTGATTGCAATAATTTTTTATTTCAATTAATCTTAAAAGTGATTACAATAATTTTTTATTTCAATTAATCTTAAAAGTGATTGCAATAATTTTTGATTTCAATTAATCTTAAAAGTGATTACAATAATTTTTTGATTGCTAATTGCTAATTGCTATCTAAAAAAAGTACTATTAATCTGAAAAGTGATTGCACTCTTTAACAAATTTTAATTCAATATAGAAAAGGGGATTGCACTTTGAAATGATTTTTACATTAATCTTGAAAGTTGCTATTTTTCTTGATGAGAATAATTAATGTGGTGGAAAAATGAAAAGGGTTTTTAAACTAGCCACTAAAAGGGTTTAAAGTGTGTGCGCTTCTCCAATAATCGATAATGCCACAATCCTTTCATGTCACAGATGAATTGTTGGATTAATAGAGTGAATTTATCATTAACAAAAAGATAATGACGAATTGCATTTCCGATTCAGTGTTTCGATTGTAAAGTAGTATAATAAATTGCAATAAATCTTGATTGCAGAAAATTAATGAAATTCCGCTGGCAATTTCCGTTTGCTGAATTTTATTTCTGAATTGATTTCCGACCTCGTTATTACAAATCTCTTCGTAATGCTGTATAATTTCAAATTTCTTGAAAGAGTTTTCAAACTCTTTTATAGTTTTGCAACCGCAATTTTACGAGTTTGGTAAGCTAGCAGTATTTTTCAAGAAGCAAAAGAAAGTGTATAATCATGGTAAGAAATGAATAAAATAGCGTAACTTGTTGAAGTAACGTTAGGCCCAGAAGGCTCGGATGATTATTTTAACGTTTAGTAATTACTTCCCTTTTGTTTTACCCATCCTTACTTTCACCATTAGTCTCACAAAGGGGAGAGAGAGAGAGAGTGGGGCAACATCTTGCGCAGATTAGAGATCCAGCGAATTTCACTGGGAAACTCTTCCTTCACAAGATAAAGATGGTTAAGAGATGATCCCATCAGAATTCAAAATTTGTATCAAAATGAAAAATGACTATGATTAAAACACTTTCTTACGCTTTAGTAGATATATTTCTTCTCGAGATTTATTAACCCTTGTGTTCTAATTAAGCAGGCAATTAATTATTAATAAATAATTTTGATTTATTGACCTCCTTTGTATTTTTTTGTTACAAGGTGTTTTTACTAAGAAAGAAAAACACGAAAATTCGAAATTCTTTCTTCACTGAAAAAGCTCAACTCAATTTTACGTTCTAATTTGAATGCCAAATGATGTAAAAAATGGTGCTAGGTAATAATTGCTTATGGAAACAACTCTTTTTACAATATTTAAACAACTCTCTTTTCGTAATTTTTATATCATTTTTACATTCTCATCAATAATGAGAGTGTATTTTTTGAGGAAATAACTTTTCTCTTTTTGTTAATATAACGCAACTTAAACAATAATTTCTACAACAATGAAAAATACACGTTATTCAAAGTTTTGAATTTTCTCGACAGAAAAATACTTTTATAAATATTCTCCGTAAATATATTCTACTGCAATAACTTCCGTTTCACCTTCCTGCGAATCAATAAAAGAATTATTTTAAATTATTTCCGCTTTCGTTTATCAACTAGATTAACAACAGGAGAATTTTTCTCATATGCGAGTATTTTTCGATCATCTAGCTCTAAACCTTTTTCGTGAATTTTCGTTTTTAGACTGACAGCCTCATTAGAAAGTAAAAAACCTTTTTCCTCTTTTGTGAAGGCTGTCTAAACTCGTATTGCTCGAAAGTGAAATCTTTCATCTCATTGGGTCTGTATAATTAACAATTTAAGTAATAAAAATACACAAAAATTAGGTTATTTTCGGACAAAAATTAGAAATACACGAAAATTAGTTTATTTTTCGGTCAAAAATTTGAAATACACGAAAATGAATTTATTTTTCAGGCAAAAACTTAAAATACACGAAAATTGATTTATTTTTCAAGCAAGAATTTAAAATACACGAAAATTAGTTTATTTTTCGGTCAAAAATTTGAAATACACGAAAATGAATTTATTTTTCGGGCAAGAATTTGAAATACACGAAAATTAATTTATTTTTCAAGCAAGAATTTAAAATACACGAAAATTGATTTATTTTTCAAGCAAGAATTTAAAATACACGAAAATTGATTTATTTTTCGGGCAAAAATTTGAAATATACGAAAATTGATTTATTGTTGGGTCAAAAATTTAAAATACACGAAAAGTACGGGTAGAAAGAAGAGGGCAAATCAGTAGAAGAGGAATTTTTACGACAGACGGATATGAAGGCAGAAAAGACAGATAGTAAAGGGGTGGGTGGTTGAGGGTAAAGGTGTTGGAGGTGAGTCAGAACAGAGGCATTGTCGCATTAACATTCCTTTCGTGTGAAGAGGGTGTAGAGCGGGAGTGGAGGCGGTTAGGGTGGGATTTGATTATGGAGGGTTGGGACTCGGCTCGAGGTTTCGAATAAGAAGAGAAAGGGGAGCAAGTGTAAGAGAGAGAGAAAAGGATTCGAAAACGAAGTTAACAGAAGAAGAGAGACTTGGTTTTCGGATGCGATGTAGAGTGTACGAATTAGACCGAGGTTCTCTGGCATTCAGGTTGTTCTTGGGATAAAAAGCGTTTCTCGTAACGAGGATTCACGGGGCCAATAATAACAGCACTGTCTCCCAAACCTTAAAAAGATCACAACAATTCGTACCTGTGTTCTTTTTTATTAAAAACTTCTGTCCCGTTCAGCGAATACCAATGCTTCAAATTAGGAATTTCATTTCTCAACATTTACCCCGTGAATACGTAAATTTTCCTCCAAGATTCCGAAAGGGACAATAAATACTTTTTCGTGAAATACAAACGCAGTAGGAATTATTTGAACCAGAGAGTAGAAAAAGAAAGTATAGTCAGACCAACGTAAGTCAGACCAACGTAAGTCAGATCAACGTAGTAAGAAAGATTTAAAACGACACAGTAGAAAAAGCGAGCATAGTCAGACGTAAGATTGGTTTAGATTTAGACAGTAGAAAAAGCAAACATGGTCAGCCCAACACAATAGGATAGATTTTCAAGCAGTGAGTAGAAAAAGCAAATATAGTCAGACCGACGCAGTAAGAAAGACTTAAAACTAGTCAGTAGAAAAAGCAAGCAAAGTCAGACCAAGAAAGCAAAACAGATTTAAAATAAGACAGTAGATAATGCTTCATTTGGTATAATAAGCGAGATAATGCTTCATTTGGTCTGACAATTTTTGCGTTATCTACTGTCTTATTTAAAAAAAATTTTGTGTCGTTGGTCTGACTCTGCTAGCTTTTTCTACTGACTGATTTTCAATCGTCGTTACTGCGTTGGTCTGACTATGCTGGAGTTTTCTACTGCCTCGTTTAAATTTTAGTCAAATTTTTTAGAATTTCTATAACAATTTTAATATAATAATATAATAATTTAATAATATAATATAATAATATAATATAATAATATATTAAGCAATTATATCGTATAATTATAAATATAAGTTAGTGTATTAAGTGACAAAAATTTTAGTTTAGAAAGAATTCTTCTACATGTCTGACCATATAGCACTTTTACTACTTACTCTCACCTATTTTCTTTAAATCTATCAGACTGAATTCTGTACGATGTACTATACGATTTAGACCTATTTTTTAATAACTTTATTAATTTTAAAAAAAGTTTATTCTAGTAAATCAAAGCATCTTCTACGGAAACTTCTATACGGAAAGAAGTCCACGGAAAGTTGTTTTTCAAAAACAACTTAAAAGATTGAGTCAAAATTTATTTAAAAATCACTACTAGTTATAAATTTAGTTTATATGTTAGTTGAATAATTCACTATTTCATATTATTGTCGATTATTATTCACTACTAGCAAATAATACGCGCGCTAAAGCGCGCGGGAATGATGCAGGAATTGTTTTATTTACCTAAATGAAATTTAAATCAAAGATTCGTTTATATTTTTACTTGTATGAAATTCCTATTTAAAAAATATCCTTTATAACTAAACTGGGAACATTAAAACAATCAGCT
>WNHD01015525.1:0-12235 GCA_011057455.1 Ganaspis sp. Gsp50 | reverse complement strand
AAGTCACCTTAACTCCCTCTTGGAGTTGAAAATTAACTCGCAAAACTTAAACTCGCAACTCCCATAGCCTCTAACTCCCCAAATTTTTTACAGTGTAGGTAATTTTTACTTAAGTACTCTAACTCAACTACTTAAGTAATTCTTACCTATAAGTTTTAGGTTCATTTCAATTGCGTTTTTTCTCCATGTGTTTACTCTCTAAATCCAAATAAGTGAGAATCCACTTATTTTATGTCAAAAGTCTTCCACAGGACTTGAAATAAGTGAAAATTAACATATTTTAAAGTCAAATTTCACTTATTTTATGGGCATGGGAGACTTTTGATTTAAAATAAGTGAAATCCCACTTATTTGGGTTTAGAGAGTAATTTTCCTAGTTTATCTTTTATATTTCATCAAATAGCCTAATAATGATAAAACCAATACAAAAAAATTTTTTTTTTAATTGATGCGACTTTGAAATTTTCGATCAATTACGTTACGATTTTTTTGGAAAATTAAGTCTGTACAGAAATTTTTGTGACGTTCCTTTAATTTCGGCGCAAGTACCATATCCTTTTGGGGATTTATTATAGAGTATTTTTCAATAATAATAATTATTAAATTGTTAATAATTACTTATAAATGTTACACTTTGTTATTTTTTGTAGCGCGGGGAAAAATCGGGTACCCTATGGTGGGGGACCACAATATACGAAATTTTATTAATAAAAATTAATAATTTAATAAAGTCGTTGAAACATTATAAAAAATTCAATTTTACATGTAAAATTTATATAAATACAAAAAAATTGATTAATTTTTGAAAAATGGAAATTTTATGTATTTAGTTACTTTTTAATTATTTACAATTTATAATTTAATACAATTTTAATAATAAATTATTAAATTTTATGTAATTGTAATTAAATAAGTTAATAACTAAGTAAACTTTTAAAAATACTCAACATTTTATATATACTTTTGCCACAGAAAACTGAGGTACCCCTCCATCTTATCCAAAACTTTTCTATCAATTAAAAAATAATTAAATGTATCAATTTTATTTAAAAAATGTAACTCCACCGGTGGGGAAAAACCGGGTACTTTGTACTTTCGTGAAAAACATGGTTTAAATTATTTCAAAAAAAATTTTTTCAACAATAATCGTCATTTTCTCTTAGTCGAATATCCAATGAAGAAATATTAGGGTTCATGACATTTTTTTGTAAGGTAGATTTTTTTTAAACAAGCAATTTGGACAAAGTACGCGGTTTTGCCCCACCTTCCCCTATATATTTAAATAGGAGCTAAGAAGATATTCTTAAACCTAGAATACGGGTCTTTCTGTGTACATTGAAAAACATTAGTATTGTTTTCAGCCCATTTTTGGCTGGAACCGTTTACATAAGTGTCAATTTGGACTGATTTTGAGACCAAAAACTGTCTTAGTCTTGTTTTAAGCCACAAAATTTACTGATTGTGTAAACAGTTTAAGACTTTCTTTTTTCTGTGTAGAAATGATAACATAAAAATGATAAATGATAGTTTATAAACTCTATGAATAGTGCCACTAAAACTCTATGAATAGTGCCACTAAAACTCTATGAATAGTGCCGATTTTCTTTTGTTCTCACTCAACACAGTAAAAAGAAAGTCGTATTTTAAGATGCGGCTGAAATTAATGCTATCTTGAAAATAAGATTGGTCTGCCTATTAGTACGCTTTCCACAATGTAACTGAAAATAAGATGTGATCTGAAAATCAGCAAGGTCTGCCTTAAAAATGTTGCAACTTAAATGAAGATTTATTTCCTGTCTTAAAATAAGATTTACTTTTTACAGTGAAGCGTCCTTTGCTTCCTATGTGCAAATCTGCGGCACTATTCGTAGAATTGACTGTATAAGTAAATTAAGTAAAAAAAGTTTCTTTTAAGAAACTAATAGAAATAACCATCTATGTTGTTATCTTAACCAAGGCACTAGTAAGATTAACCAATCACATAGTAAATTTTACCGAACTAAACTAGTAATCCTTTTATCCAACCATTTAAGCGGTTAGTAGTACCAATTATTTTTTTCGGCGTACGTTGGTACAACACGGTATCTATATATGGGTATATATATGTGTGTACGGATGTAATATACTGCGCTTATATATCATAGGTGCAGTAATTAAAAGTTGCTTCATTAATAGAGAAATAAATTAACTTTTTCCAATTATTCATGCTGGTAGCGATTCACTGGGAAATATTGTTTACATATTTAGAAATGGAACAGTACTTGATCCATTTTCTCGATCAATAGAGATCAATTAATCTTGCACGTTCACAGTTAAAGTATCAAATTCATATCAAAAATATCAAATTGATGAAGATTTTGTGATCAACTTGATACATTTTGGTATCAAATTGATACTTTCAAGAAAACAGTGTTAAAAATATTTTACGCAGGTGAAATAGATAACTATTATATATAAATAAACTATGTATAATATAAATAAACTATGTATAATATAAATAAACTGTATATAATATAAATAAACTGTATATAATATAAATATACTATATATATATATATATATATATAGTTTCTTTTCTATTTTTATCTATTTATACATATCTATCACCTATCTATTTCACCTGAGAAAACTGTATATATATATATATATATATATATAGTATATATATATATAGGTAGTTTTCTCATAGGTGAAATAGAAACAGTTTCGCAGGTGGACAAAATGGACCGAAGTTGATGCAAATACACAAATCACTGTATATAACGACGCACATAATGCTCGTGTTATCGCGAGCAGGGGCGGCGTTATCACTCTGATATCCAACATATATACATCCCCCACAGTCGGTCCTCGGTCTCCAGTAACTCGCGGACCACCGACCCAGTTAAGTGCTAATTAACCTATGTTTACAACATTCAGCTTCGTTATTTCCTCTAAGACCCGATTGACATCATTATTTTCATCAACTTAATCAACTTAAGCATCTTCATCGTCTTCATCATCACCATCATCATCCACATCTTTATCTTCACCATCTTCATCATCCTCATCATCATCTTCATCATCATCATCTTCATCATCATCATTGCATCAAATATCCGAAAATCCTCAAAAATCTAGGAAATTTTTACTAGAGTGAATATCTCCAGTCTTATTTTCCCTTTTACCAAAGATACAATCTTCTCCCCGTATATCAATGTATCCTATTTCTGTATGTACAACCTATTCCTACATCTATTCCTACACACCTCTGCTTTGACTAATTTTCAAGAGAGGCTACACCTTATTCCAAAAACAATAGATTTCGATTTTCCGACATTACTTTAAAAAAATGATAGAACTTGAATAGAATTCGAGAAAAGCAAAAAACCAGAATCTCTATAAAAATCTTACACTTAACGCTTGTCAAGCAAAATTATATTATTGATTGATTTCCTTACCGAAGTTCTTCTTCTGGTACTTGGAGGACCGTTGGGTCATCTCATCCCGACTTCTTCTTCTCTTCATCTCTCACTTGCTACCCTCTTCACCGACTTCCGGTCCCCGGGAAACTCGGAACACACTTTTTTTTTTTCAAAAAAACAGTTCGCTTTTATTTTTGCAGAACACGTCTAACACCTCTGACTAGTCGGGGAAGAAAAGACCAAAGACGACGGTCGATCGACAATCGTTTGAGCGGAGGAAATAAATGTCGGTTCTGCCTGCTATATGAGAAGCCAGAGAGAGACGTCTCTCTTTGTCTTTTTTCTCTTTCTTCCTCTCTCGATCGTTAGTTGGTTCTATGATCGAGAGCAAGCTCATGAACATTATGTGCATAGAGCAATGCAATCAAGAAGCAGAGAGGCCCCGAACAAATGCGTTGGTGAGTTTCAAGGAGCCAAGAGGGGGAGGTTGGTACCCCAACTCAATGGTGGGGAGCAAATCGTTCAAGGGGAAAAGTGCATGCAAGACTTCTATATGACTTCTCGTTAAAACTTACGAGTAGCAATGTATGTGCGCTAGTATAATGTTTCAATGTGTGCATACGTGTTCCTCGCATGATTTGTCCATGTGTGTGTTTTTTTCCTTATCAACCCAATGCCCCTCTCCCCCACAGCAAAACGTCCCCACACATAGCCCGGTTACCACTTGCGAAACCAAGAATCGTCCGGCACTGACTACCACTTGTGGTATCCTAAATCGAAACGTCTATTCTATTCTTTTTCCTTAGTCTATAAGTTTGGGTTATTTCTCTTTTTTTCTCATTTTCGTGTTAGGGAGTCTGTGAGTATATGAATGTTGGCACTTTGGCCACTTTTAGCTTCGAAGAGCTTCAAGTTCAATTAGGCTCAGCTTCAATCTCTTCAATTTCTGGTCAGCAATGTTCTCCGTTTGAGAATTACAATTTTGACCATGTCAATTGGTTCTATGAACATAGAAAGACCCGCATTCTAGGTTTAGAAATATCTTTGGTCATATTTAAGATATTTTGTACTTAAATTAAGTATATATAATAAGAATATATTCTTATTTTAAGAATAGTATATACTTAATTTAAGTATAGATATTCTTAATATTTTGGTATATTTTATACTTAAATTTAGAATATACTTTTCTTTAAACAGAAATATATTTTTATTTTAAGAATAAATTCTTATACAGAATATATTCTTATTTTAAGAATAGTATACACTTAATTTAAGTATCGAATACTTAAATACTATAGAATACTTAAATTAGAAGACATTCCTAAACTTAGAATATGGGTCTTTCTGTAAAGGAGAAACATATTTGACAGAATGCAATATTATAATCTTTATTTAAGAATGTTTTATTCGTTAAACATTTTTTTTCTTCATTTAAAAATGTTTTATTCTCTTTTAATGAATTTATTTATCTTGGTTCAAAAATATTTTAGTCTTCGTATTTAATCCTGTATATTTATTTTCATTGAAGATATAGATTTGACTTCATTTAAAATTATGATTTTCTTTATTCAAGAATACTTCAGTCTTCATTTAAAATTATGATTTTCTTTATTCAAGAATACTTCAGTCTTCATTTAAAATTATTCTTTTTATTCAAAAATGTTTTAGTTTTCATTCAAGAAAACTTTTGTCTTAATTCAAGATTTCTTCTTCCTTCAAGAATACTTCAGTCTTCGTATCAAATTATTTTTTTATTCAAAAATGTTTTAGTTTTTATTCAAGACCTTATTAGTTTTCATTCAAGAAAACTTTTGTCTTCATTCAAGCTTTCTTCTTCCTTCAAGAATACTTCACTCTTCATTTAAAATGATTTTTTATTCAACAATACTTCAGTCTTGATTCAAGACAATTTTTGTTTTCTTTCAAGAAAACTTTTGTCTTCATTCAAGCTTTCTTCTTCCTTCAAGAATACTCCACTCTTTGTTTAAAATTATGATTTTATTCAAGAATGTTTTAGCTCTCATTTAAGAATTTATTAGTTTTCATTCAAGAAAACTTTTGTCTTAATTCAAGCTTTCTTCTTCCTTCAAGAATACTTTAGTCTTCATTCAAGAATATTTCAAGAAATCTTCATTCAACAATACATTAGTCTTAATTCAAAAATATTTTATAGTTCTCATTCGAGAATTCATTAGTCTTAATTCAAGTATATTTCATCTTTATTAGGAAAATTTCTTTCATTATTCAAGAATACACTAGTTTTTATTCAAGTATATTTCATCTTTATTGGGAAAATTTCTTTCATTATTCAAGAATACACTAGTTTTTATTCAAGAATACATTAGTTTTTATTCAAGAATACTTTCGTCTTTATTTAAGAATATTTTAGTCTTTATTCAAGAATACTTTCGTCTTCATTTAGGAATATTTTAGTCTTCACTCAAGAATATTTTAGTTCTCATTCGAGAATTCATTAGTCTTCATTCAAGTATATTTCATCTTCATTTAGAAGAATTTCTTTCATTATTCAAGAATACATTAGTTTTTATTCAAGAATACTTTCGTCTTCATTTAAGAATATTTGAGTCTTCATTTAAGAATACTTTAGTCTTCATTTAAGAATATTTGAGTCTTCATTTAAGAATACTTTAGTCTTCATTTAAGAATATTTGAGTCTTCATTCAAGAATACTTTAGTCTTCATTTAAGAATACTTTTGTCATGATTCAAGAATACTTTCATCTTCCTTCAAGAAAAATACAGTCCTCATTTAAGAATATTTTAGTTTCATTCAAGAATACTTCGGCCTTCTACAAGAATTCTTCTGCATTCACGATATCAAAATCATATTACCTCAAATAGGTATCATGAGTACAGTTAAACATTTTCAGAAAGATATGTATCGAAGAAAAATATGCTCTGTCCGAACTTATAAATCCGAAAAATCATTTCTGATACTCTTCATTTATATTTATAAATATAATTGTGACGCGTCGCGAAGAAATTCGTTTTTATTTAACTGCCGACAGAAACAGTTTTTTTCGATAGTATACAAAAAAGCTATTCAAGAAACATTGTTTTTTATTTCAGATAATTAAAAAGGGAGCTTTAATCAAGTTAAAACTACCACCAAACATAACCTAATTTCGTTGAACCTTTCTTCGCGACGCGTCACAATTATATTTACATTATATTTATAAATATATTTGAAGAGTATCAGAAATTGCATACACAATCTAGAAACGATTGTTTGATTAAACTAATTTATTATTCTTAAAAACATACTCATTCTAAAACATTTTTTCAAAAAAAGAAAAAGAGAAACATTTTCGCATATCCATTTCAAATATTATAATTAATACAGGTCGCTATATTATTATTATTATTATTATTATTATTATTATTATTATTATTATTATTATTATTATTATTATTATTGTTACTATTGTTATTATTGCTATTATTATTATTATTATTATTATTATTATTATTATTATATCATAATCTTATTATAATTATTACATTATATGTAAAATAAAATGCCTGATTCCGTATTTAATTAATTGTTAATTAATTTTTAAGAGCAGAAAGCAAGTGAGTTTATTATTTATATTCGCGGAACTAATGCTTCGATTTTTTAGTATAAAGCATACCTTCAAGCTCTTAAATTACGAGCCATTACGAGTCTGAAACGATTAGTTGTACATACACGTGGCTGTCGGAGAAAAGACTGTTTACAAAATTTCTGGACTGAATCATAAGCGGTCGTACGGATTTTGTGCCAAGAGTATTTCTCTAAGGACAAGGTTGTCCATTCATTTATACTCAATTCTACAATTCATTCATTCCCGACCAGAATTTATTTTCATCTTTCTATTCAAACTTTAAAGACTCAGAATTATATGAAGAAAATTACTAAAAAAAATTTCAGCCACCAGACAATAGATAAAAATGACGAGTTAACAATAAAGTGTGATTGCAAAACGTCAATGAATATATATAATGAACATAATTTTCACTAGTTAAACTATAAGTCAAAACTAATATAGATTAAAAAATTCATACATATTTTAAATTCTCCATATATAAAGTCTGGGGACGTTTATTTTGATTATAGAGGGTACAACGAAAATTGGTGCCAAAATTATAAGAAAACGTAGGTAATAATTAAAAAAGAGACCTTAGTTATTTGTAAATTAACATCTTCATACAAAGTAAGGGACCCTTTTTGGGTTGATTACAAAAATAATTTTTAAATTTCTTGGTTTTAAAAAGCCAGCTAACAAAATTTTTCACTAGTGATTAACTAAATGGGTGCTAAGGTGATAAAGAAAATTCTCTGAATAAAAAGATAAAACCTAAATGCTTTTAAATAATCTTTCTTGAAGTAAGTTAAGAACACAACTGAGTTGTAAAATATTAATGTTGGTTTTCAATATAAATGTTGAATTTACAATAAACAATTATTATTTACAATAAAATATGATTGAAAAACAAAAACTATAGTAAAATATTTGTTCATTTTTCATCAACCCAATTGAGTTGCCTTAAAAATCGAAAAAAGCATATTTTTCAGTATTAAAGTGGTTTCTATCAATCCACTGAGTGTCTATTAACACAGTGGCACCCATTTGGGTGCCTGCTACTAGATAAAAAAGATAAACATCTGCACCCTAATATTAAGGTAGAAATCTGAACTTTTAATCAATCCCATTGGGTTCACTTAAAAATATAAAAATGCATGTTTTTCAGTATTAAAATGGTTTTTATCAACCCACTGAGTGTCTATCAACATAGTGATCAACATAGTGATCAACATGATCAACATAGTGTCTATCAACTCCCACTGGAAGAAAAAGATGAACACCTTCAATGTTAAGTTAGAAATCTAAATTTTTAATTAACCCAATTAGGTTGCCTTAAAACTCGATAAATTCATGTTTTTCAGTATTGAAGTCGTATCTATCGATGCACTGGGTGTTTTTCCTCACAGTGGCACCCATTTGGGTACCTGATATAGGAAAAAAAAGATGATTGCCCTCATCCCAATAATAACGAAGAAATCTTAATTTTTAATCAACCCCATTTAAAAATTCTAAAATTCAATTTCCACAGGAGTTAGATGATTTATCAATATAGTGGCACCCATTGGGGTGCCTGATACTGAGGAAAAAGATGAACACCTTCACCTCAATATTAAGGTAGGAATCTGAATTTTTAATCAACCCATTTGGGTTCCCTTAAAAATTGAAAAATGCATGTTTTTCAGTATTAAAGTGGATTCTATCAATCTACTGAGTGTATCTACTGGCTATCATCATAGTGGCACCCATTTGGGCGCCTACTACTGGAAAAGAAAGATGAACACCTGCACCCCAATATATTAAGGTAGAAATCTGAATTTTTAATCAACCCCATTCGTTTCCCATAAAAATCTAGAAATGCAAGTTTTACAGTATTTAAGTGGTTTATCATTACAGTGGCACCCATTTGGGTGCCTGATACTGGGGAAAAAGGATGAACACCTTCGCCCCAATGTTAAGTTAGAAATCTGAATTTTTATTCAACCCCATTGGGTTGGTTTAAAAATTCAAAAATTCAATTTTCACACGAATTAAGTGATCATCACACTGGCTCCCATTTGGGTTCCTGATGATGGAGAAAAATCAGGAAGACCGTTATTCCAATATAACATAGAAATTTGAATTTTTAATCAACCTAATAGGATTGCTTTAAAAATCGAAAAGTCCATGTTTTCCAGTATTGAAAAAAAAGTTATATTGACTGCTTTTTTCTAAATAGATGGCATAATCGACTAGAACATCCAATTTCACATGTACATATATATTTTCATAATACATTATATTTCAAGGAAATCTTTCTTGAGAAAACCTTAGATTCTTGGAAAATGTTAAACGCTTTTTTTTAAAAAAAGTTCTTTGAAATATCAAGAAACGTTTAAATATTCTCTAAAAGGAATTTGGCTCTCTAATAATATCATTAATATTATTTTACAAATTATACATTTATTATTTTCTTTGAGAAATTTTTATGATATGAATTTAATTTTTGATTATATTAATTAATAATTTTGTTAGACTTTTATTAAAGTTTTAAGAATTCGAAATGGTTTATTTAAATTAATCGTCAAATGTTTTCTTAATTTTTGTAAAGATAATAATTGTTAAATAAATAATTTTAGTTATTATCTTTTCAGTGTCCTATTATTTATTATTAATTATAAATTAATATTCGGCTAAAGTATTGCAGAAATTTACTTTCAAGAAGCTTTGTCTCTTCATTTATTTTTCTTTTGAATTTAAATTAACGCGCGTAAAATGACGTGTCGTGCGTGTCGCTTTAAAACATAACCTTAAATTACCGACGTTGCTCTGTTGATGTGTTGATAATTCGGTTTTTAGTTTTTAATAAGTTTTCGTTTTAGTTTAGTATAAATAAACTGTTCTTTTTGTGGAAAATCAACGTAAGTAAATTATGCAAAAATTTGTCGAAATTTCATAACGGTTAATAGTCAAGATAAATTATCTTTCATTAGTTTTTTAAATCTCTCTTTCTAACCTTTGAAGACTATTTTTATGTTATTGTTTTTAATTACCTATAGAAATACAAACAAAACATTAAATAACACGGATTTTTGTATTCTTTTTATATTAAAATACAAGTTGTATTAAATTTGCATCATTTGTATATACAAAAGTTTATGATAGTTGTATCTTTCTAACCTCTCAAAATATTCAGACTCCAAAAAATATTAAGTGCTCTCAAATATAAGTTTTATAATGAAATAAATTGATTTTTATTTAAATAATTAAAACGATGATTACTGATAATAATAAATAAATGAAAGAAACATAAATGAAGTTACTAACCATAAAAAATGTTTTTTGTAGAATAAGTTTGTTTTCTTTATTAACAAATTGTCCTCTGTAAATAATTATTATATCAATTATTCAAGAACCATTTATCGAATAATGTTGATGCACAATTTTGAAATACACATTACAATTTTTAAAAAAGATAATAGAAATTTTATAGAAATAGAATATTTATAGAAATAGAATATTTATAGAAATTTAAAAATTTGTAGAAAAATTAAATACCATTTCTTTAATAAATTCTTTAATACTTTAATTAATTTTTTATTCAGTTGTTGAAAAAACATTACCAACTTGTGAAAATTCTTCATTATCATAATATTTACTCCTTTTTCAGGTAAAATGTCAGACGACGAAGAAGTTTACGTAAAGAAACAAAAAACAGTTCATTATGGTTCTTTGGAGGAAACCGAACGAGCTAGAATTGCAGCAGCTGCAGCTGAAAGTTCCGATGACGAGAAAGATGATTCATCAGCAAACGAAAATTCATCGGCTGCAGCAGCAGCCGGAAATGTTCACATTTCCACTGAATACATGGAACTTGAAGATGAAATGTCCAAAGATCGACAAGCTCTCCTCGAAGAGTTCGAACGTCGAAAGAAAGCAAGACAAATTAATGTTTCAACCGACGATTCCGAGGTTAGAAAAAACCTAAGACACTTGGGAGAACCAATTTGTTTATTCGGTGAAGGTCCAGCTGAAAGGCGAGCAAGATTGAGAGAACTTCTCGCTAGTCTCGGAGAAGATGCCATTAAAAAGAAACACGACGATGAAGAGAAACCCTCCCAACCTGTGGAGAAAGACACAGAAACTTGGTACCACGAAGGACCCGATTCTCTTCAAATTGCCCGTCAATGGATTGCCTGTAATGAAATTTCTTCTATTTATTATTATATCTTCTATTTATTGTTATTTCTTCTATTTATTATTATTTCTTCTATTTATTGTTATTTCTTTTATTGTTATTTCTTTTATTGTTATTTCTTCTATTTATTATTATTTCTTCTATTTATTATTATTTCTTCTATTTATTTCTTACTATTAATTTTATTTAAAAACAAAAATATTACATTTCATTGCAAATAGAAATAGCAGGTTTAATGTACCCTGAACAATGTTAGTTTTAATTAAAAGAAAAATATTAGATTTGATTCTAAAAGCTTGAAAAATTCGTTTTTAAAAAATTTGCTTACATAAAATGTGTTTTTATTTATTAACTCTATTGATTTTAGTATATTCTTTGCCAAGAGCGAAAACAAGGCTCGAAAATGCGAGACAGGAGTTAGAACTTCCAGGAGCAACACGTACCGCTCGACGTCAGGAATTATTGAAGAAGTTGCAAGCATTGAGCATTTATTGTTCTCAAATTGGAGATACGAGACCGATTTCTTTTTGTCAATTCAGTCCGAACTCAAAAGTCCTCGCCACTGCTTCCTGGTCCGGAAATTGCAACTTATGGTCGGTACCTGACTGCAGCCACTTAAGGACACTGAAAGGCCATAATTGCAATGTTGGTTGTATTGTTTTTCATCCCAAAGCTACAATTTCGGAAGATATTTCTGGACCAGAAAGTGAACACGTATGTGCACTAGCCAGCTGCGCTTCCGATGGTGAAAATCTAATTTTTATTTCCGAAATTTATCATTTTGTGAAATGTTATGACGTAGACATTTTTCGTAATTTTTTCTTTTAAATAAGTAATTTTTTGTAGTAAGGTTTTCTTTAAATAAGTATTTTTTGTAATAACAGGGTGTCTGCAGTACCTGGAAAACCGGGAAATATCAGGGAAATTAAAAACATCCTGAAATACCGGGAAATATCAGGGAATTTTTTGGAATATCAGGGAATTTATTGAGTCCAGGGATCACAGTTCGTCCCCTTTTTTACTTAATCCCCTTTTCTTAAGAAAATTCCCTAAAACGCCTAAACTCAA
>WNHD01015519.1:0-13205 GCA_011057455.1 Ganaspis sp. Gsp50 | reverse complement strand
CAGAACGTAGATAATAACAGAACGTAGATAATAACAGAACGTAGATAATAACAGAACGTAGATAATAACAGAACGTAGATAATAACAGAAGCTAAACAATACCGCAATCTAGACAACACCATAATTTAGACAAAAACAAAATCCAGCTAAACCGGAACCTACACAAAAGCAGAACCTAGACGAAAACAGAATTTGGACAAAAACAGAACCAAAACAAAAGCAGAACATAGACGAAGAAAAAAGTACCCACATATATAAAATTCGATCCAAGCCAGAACCTTGTACAAAACCAGAGTCCGTATAAAATCAAAACCTAAACAAAAGTATCTTTCTGTGAAAATAATAAAGAAAATGACTATCGTGAGAGCTATCTTCCTTGCAGTGGAGATTTTTGGAACGATGAGTAAATCGTGTCATAAAATGCTTTTCCCTAGTTTTTGTAGAACAAGTCCCATGAGTGTAATGAACCACCGGTTGAGCGAACTCGCGAATCTCGCGTACGTGTAATCGATGCCAGGCTATTATCTCGACGAACAGCAATGATTTATTACTGCTTTGTTTTCAAATCTGTCTCTAAGCTATATAAACGTCTCTTCCGCTTCACTGTGCCGCTGTTGCTTCTTTGACTTTTTCAAAATTCTTCGTATCTATGCATTATTTTCTACACTTTAGTATTCTATGCTGTTCTGTACTTTCTACGCGTCTCAAGCATACTAAGTATCAATAACACCTAACACACACCACACTCACTGGAAACACACAATCTTTGTGCTGATTCTCGTTTCAAAGAGGATTTCTACTTATCAGAATATTCAGTTTGTTTGTACGTATTTAACAGCAATTAAAGAGGCTCTTTTCTTGTTATAATCTGAACATTATAACGTAGTTGTGTACGGCGATAATATCGGCCTTCATAAAAATAAAAGAAATGGGCGTAAATAAAAAATACGAATTAAAAAGGAAATGTTACTTTCATTTGTTTTCAGTGCATTTTTCACGAGATTCTCGTTTTTTACAAATTTTTTTAAAAGGATTTACTCGTCGTGTATCTCTAATTAAAAGTGTTTCGTTAAAACATGGAAAATGTGGTAGCATTGATTTTGGGAAATTTTAAAACATTTATTTGGTTATAAATTTTGTTCAAAGATTGTTACCAAGTTGATTAGATGCAACTTGGATTTATTTTTATAAATTTTGTATAGATTTCATAAATAATATGTGAAAATAAATTACCCACTGGACAATTTATTGAAAATATTTGCAGACAATGACTAAAACAACAATAGAGAGTTTTTGAAAAAAGCGAGTTTTATTAGAGAAATCTAAAAAACGATTTCATATTTTTCAAAATGAAGTTTGAGTTTTAGATAAATAGAATAACAGTTGCAAATTGTTATTTTTAAAAAATATTTTCTGTTTACTCGTGTTTTTGAATGTTTTCCAGAAAAAAATATTATTTTAGAAAATAATGGTTATTTCTCTATGAAAAAGAAAAAGTAATAAGAGAAACCAAATAAAAATATTCAAAACATGTTTATAATTTCTGAAAATTGAAAAAATGATTTATTCAAAATTTGTTTATATCAATGTTCTTTGTTTTATTGAACCACTTTTTAGTTTCAGTTTATATCAAAGAATTGAACCTCTGAATAAGTAACTATATTTAGTATTTTTTGAAACAAACGTAAAATAGGTATAATTACTAGAACATTGTTACGAAATAATTCATCAAAATATGATTTGAACAACAATTGTAAATTATAGATTTTTATTTTATTTACAGTAAAAGTAATTTATTACTTTATTAAATAAATTATATTAATATTTTATTTAATATACAGTAAAAGTGGAATTTCAATCCAGACAGTAGAAAATGCAAGCAAAGTCAGACCAAGGGAAACTTAAAATCAGACAGTAGAGAAAGCAAGTATAGTCAGACAATTAATACAGTAAGAGAGATTTTAAATAAAGTAGTAAAAAAATCATGTATAGACATCTAATGCTTTAACTAATGCTAAGTCTGACCATGTTTGCTTTTCCTACTATCTGTAGTTAAAAACTACGACAGTCTGGCTATAGCTGCTTTTTCCACTTCTGATTTGAAATTCCCTTTACTAGATTCTCACTGAGAAAAAAGTTTTCTTGGTTCAATGCAAAAATGCATTGGATCTAATCTACTTTATTCTTAGATTCGCATAAAAATTCTTATAACGAATCGAAAATATTCTTGAAACAAGAATAAGTTGTAAGTATATTTTTATTCTTGTTTCAGGAATTCTTTTCTCTCAGTGCTAAAACTATATTTTACACGTTAAAAATTTAGCATATAACCATTTTTTTGAGTACTTGTTTGTTTTTGTTAATATCACTTATTTCTGCAAACTATATTTTATTTAATTTTATTCAATTCGCTTTACAATGAAATTCCAATATCGTATTTTGTGCACATTTTCGTCACTATGGTTTAGTATGCAGAGCAAGCATTGCAAAATTATTTGTATTTACTCACAAATTAGTGCTTAATTAATTTACACGCCTAGTGAAATAATTCTATATTATCAGATCTGTGACACCTGGTTGTACTTTTTTAATTTTTGAAAACTCGGTCGATTTAAAATTTCACTAAATTATTCTTTCCTCAATTTGACTAAGTTTGTTTCAATAAAAAGTTAATGAGTAGAGTTGAGATCCATTGAAACTAAAAACCTTATTAAATTCCATGACAAATTTGATATACTGGATATCCAGGGGAATATTTTTTTTATTAAAAAGTTGTAGTAGGGTGGATGCTGCTGAGCAACAAATGATGCTTTGACAGGCATTCACAATGGAAACTTGAGCCCGACGAACCTGGACTATTGTTCCTCACTGTTATTCTGTATAATGATATATTCTCATGGTACTAACATCCAGTGAATTGAAAAGTGTATTTCGCAGTAACGGGTTAAAAAGAATAGCTATCACGCGAGCAACAACACTATACGTATACATATGTCAGAAAATACATTACGGAGGGATTTCATCCCGAAGTAGTTGTAATATTTCCAGGATGCAAGAAGCTTTCACACCAGGCTGAAATGACGTTAGAACTTGAATCTTTTCCATGTCGAATTTACTCACGGAATCGATAAACTTACGAGAGCTGCTATTTCAGATATCATATCATTTAACGAGACAGGTCTTTAATTAAACGTAAAGTGTCTCAGTTATCTTTGCAATTAAAAATTTCAGTTAATCTCCGCTAAATGTTACAACTTACCGATTCATTGTCACCATCTTTGCGAAACTCATTAACTAGATTTTAGTCTAATTTTCAATTACATTCATCACAAGGAGTCAAGTGTTTGCTTTATTGGTTTATTTTTACTGATTTTTATACTTAATGAATTTTTTTATTCTGAAATAACTTTTCTTTAGGCAAGTGCACCAGGTGTCGCATGCTTTTAAATATTTTTTATTTACAATTATGGATTATTGTGAAGAACACAGAAAAAACTTGGGATAATAAGGCAAATGTGTTTGTCAGTAAAGAATAACTGTCAATTATAGTAATGTAATAAAAATTAGAAACAGTTGTCAAAAGACTCAAGTTGTAATTAGAATATTAATGAACATAAAAAACAAATGAATATAAATTAACACCAAGTCGTAAGAAAAACCTATGAAAAACTAACATTTGACAAAAATTTTCCAATTGAGTTTAACTTTGAAGAAACATACCTTGTAGATCATTGATAGAGTTCCCAAGCAAACTTACACAAAATTGATTAATTCTATTACATCTTGAACTTAACTTTCTATCCCAGGTTATTTCTGTTCGATTGAAATGAGAAAACAATTTTTTAATGTTAACGAACTTTGTACAGTTGTATAATTTTCAAATATTTCTTCTGTAAAGTTTGCAAATTTTCTTCTATAAAATCTGCCTCTATATTTTACATTTACATTGAGTATTAAAAATAATTATGAAAATTTTTTAAAAATGTGTGGTAAATTTACAAAAATGTTTGTGTAACTGCAATACATTATTTTTTATCAGAGAGAACTAAAATGTTTGCTTTTTATGTCGAGGTAAGTAAATACCATCAATAATTTGTCAATGCTTTGCTGTTACTATCAACAAAAATGATTGATCATGAAAAGGCAGTGTTAGGTTTGAAAAATAATATCAAGACCGACTACATTTAAAAAAACCAAAACATCTTTTTAATAATCGTATAAATTTAAAAGTTTTTACTAGTTCTATAGTAAATTTTATTGGTTCACTAGACAAGAAATTAATTTTATCTGCAAAATGATAAAGACTTATATACCGTCTTAGATTCAATAAAAAATTGTAAGTACATGGAGAAATACTGGTGATCCTGGATACTATTCAGATGGTAAAGAAAACTATTAAAATGGTTGATTACTAACCTTGTAAAAAGTACCATTAGAATGGTAAAAAAAGTGTTATGAAGATGGATATACTTACCAATAAGAAGTTAATTATTACTAATACAGAGGTAATTATTACTTTTACAGTGGTGATTATTACTATAATACAATGGTAATACAATGGTATACAATAGTAATTTTTACAAAATACAATAATAATGATAACCGAGAGAATGGTAATAATTGCCAATAAGATAGTAAAGATTACGAATATATTGGTAAGTATTGCCAATAGATTTGTAAATATTAGCAAAATAGATATTATATTAGCAAAGATAGTAAAAAATTACTAATTGAATAGTAAAAGTACAATCTAAATGGAACCTACTACCATTTGAATAGTACCTATCACGTTTTGCTGTTTCTCTCTGTGTAGTAACACAGAAAAAACAAAATGTTCTTTTTCAATGCATCTTCTGTTGAATTTCAAGATAAATTGCGATTCTACAGGTATATGCCTGTAAAAATTCAAGTTCATCTTGAAATTTAACATTTTGTTTTTCCTGTGAAAAGCAAAAATACTGTAAATACTATCAATGTTAGGGTTGAAAAGAATTCTACAATATAAATATGTATACCGTCAAAAGAAAAATTCCATTTATTATTAACATGCAAAACTGTTATAATACAATGTTTTACTATTAATATTATCATTGCTTATACAGAAGAGTATCATAGTTATATGCTAGAATATTAAAAATCGAAAAGAATAATCAAATATGAAAAATAAAAATGATAAAAAAGTATTATTAAATCTATGAACATAAATATTCTCAAAGATATATTACTGTAATGAAAAAAGACTTTTAAACGTAATATCGAAATGGAATCAAAATTTCATAATCAATACCATCATTATCACGATTCACACATTTCATGTCACACCTGGAAGACAAATACTGCATTTAAATAAAAAATCGTGAAATACTGTACGAGTCCACTTAAAATTAATTTCAGCGAGTCTGATAAAAAGCAGTGTTTGTTTTACAGATTAGCAACATAACATAAATCGTAATTGTTGAATAAATCGCATGAGCCCTCTGTTAACAACAATTTAACTTTATCTGCAGTTTCGGCTTTTCTCGCTGTGCTGTTTTTCAGTTCTATACATATATTTTTCACGGATATCTCATGATCCAATTTTTATGCTTCGTCTTGTGAGCGGCTGTTGTATTTTGGGTTTCTCTTGGCACTTGCCAAAATATTTAACGGGTATTTGTTTGTCACACTCAATTTTCCGTATCTGCGTCACGCATACACTTATAATCTTTATGTTGGTGTGTTTGCTGTTCTATCGGCACCAAGAATGTTGCGTTTATTAATGTCAATTTTTGCAATCCGATTATATTGATCTTGTCACGTTTATCGCTTGGTAAATATGTCCCTATAGCAGTGTGCAATCATCAGGGAGGCACACAGAAAAGAACCTCGAAATGGAAAAAATAAAGGTAAAGAAATCAAATTTTTGAAAACAAAAACAGGAATGAAACTTGAGGATAAATAGATAAATGATGAATTAGAAAGAATACGTATTCTTTATTCTTCTAGACAAAGTAAATAAAGAAAATTCAAAGAAAAATAAATTAAATTTAAGAAAAAATAAATGGAACTAAAAAAAGGGAATGATACTTAAGGAAAAATGAATTAAATTCTGAATAAATAAAATTCAAGAAAAAAATAAATATGTGAAACTGAATAAGAAAACTTCATAAATGAAAGTCAAAGAAAACTAAGTTTTCAAAGTTGGTCACTCTCAGAAGTTAATCTTTGAAATTAAAAAACTTTTAGAGCAAAAATTAATTCTTGGAAGTATTTTATTTTTAATTTTGCCTATATAAATAAAAAGAAAGAAATAAATGATTATTAAAATAAATTAATATACATTAATTTGGAAAGACATTATTTTTGAGAAATAGTTTTACAGAAAAGCTTCCTTTATCTGTAGATAAATAATCAACTTATTTTCGGAAATAATCCGGTTATTTTTGAAATAAAAAAAAGTCAAATAAAAAAACTTGTAAAAATAGTGAAATAATAGAAAAATAATAGAATGAGAGAAAAGAAAAAAAGAAAAGAAAATAATTAAGAAAACAAAAACTTTTGGTAGTGACTACGAGGCAAATAGTTTAAGATTAATTGAGCAAAATCATTGATTGAAAGAAAGTTTCAGGATTTATTTTTTTGTTGAGGTTGATTAGGTATTATGAAGTGATAAGCACGCAGCCTACTGTTTACGCGACCCTGATGGAGGAAGGTAAAAATTAAGTACGGATCGATCGCTTTCATAATTTCCCCTAATTATAACGTGTTGGTCATTGAATAATTCATCGTTTTCCGCCACGGTTACTGTCAAGCTCTAGGGGGCCACGACGAGGTTAAGAAGTTCATGTTGTCTCCCCTTTAACCTCTACTTCAGACAGTATTAAGTGTACCACCAAAAGAATCTACGTTTAATCATTTTACATCACCTTATTATTTTAAGGCTTTTTCAACATTAACATCTAATCATTTTTCAAATGTATAATAATTTTTCTTTTTCAAAGAGACGTCTAATTTCCGCTTTTTTTATGAATATTTTTATTTTTCTCTGGCTGAAATTAGATGACTCAACTTGATTCTTGCATATGCTAAGTACCCGGATTTTTCACAATATATTTGATTCATTTGAAATGTATGCCGGTATGAAATATGGGTCATTTTTTACAATTGACTTTTAGTAATTTCTATTTTAGAACTGTTTTTTGATAAATATGAAAAATTGCAATTTTTGATAGTTTTAGAATTGCTTTTAATGACATTTTGAAAATACTGAAATATTTCAGTAATTAAAATAATTAATAATTGAAAATACTGAAATATTTTCAGGCGTCTAAATTCTTTAGTAAAATTATATTTTTGGTGACATTTTTTTGATTAATCAATTGATAACAAATTATGCGATTGTGAAATTTCACTGATTCAGATTAAGAGAGCATACATTGATTAAATGTTGGATTGATTAATTAATTGATTAAATGTTGTATTGATTAATTAATTGACTAATTAATTGATTAATTAATTGATTAAATTTCGTATTGATTAATTAATTGATTAAATGTTGTATTGATTAATTAATTGATTAATTAATTGATTAAATTTTGTTTTGATTAATTGATTGATTAATTAATTGATTAAATTTTGTGTTGATTAATTAATTGATTAAATGTTGTTTTGATTAATTAATTGATTAAATGTTGTACTGATTAATTAATTGCTTAAATGCTGTATTGATTAATTAATTAAATGATCAATGGAATGATTGATTCATTCAATAATTAATTTCTAAGTAAATCAGCGAAACAAAAAAGTATGGAGAAAATGATTTATTACAAAAAGTAAATACAAAGTTTTTTAAAAAAAATAATACTGGTTCATATTTTTTACCGGTTTTATTCTCCAAGTTTGAAATAGTCGAAATGTATAAATGAAGTGATAAAATTTAGTTCACTGAGTAAATTATGAATTTTTTGCATTACTAGTAAATTTGCAGTTAGAATCTAATAGTTTTTAAAAGAAGCAAATAGTTGAAACAAGAAACAATACAAATTGAAGAAAAATTGAAAATTTAAGGAGAAAACTGCCAATTGTTAGTAAAATGTTGAAAATTGTAGGTAAAAATTAAAAATTGATAAAAGAATACTATAAAATTAATAATCAGTAGAAAAACAATGCATAGTCAGACGCCTTATGCTTTCGTCTGACTGTACTTTTTCTACTAGTTTGAAATCACTTTTACTACGTAAGATACTTATTGTACTATATTTTGAGAAGAATTATTACTTCGTAAATAAGATTTAATAATTGTTTACAAAATCCTTTATTTATTTATAAATATATATATATTTATTAATAAAGGGATGAATAAGTTATTATTAGTTCTTAACAAAAACTAATATCAGAGAATCATAATAAAAAATTATTAGTTCTTAACAAAAACTAATATCAGAGAATCATAATCATAATTGCAAAATCATAATTGCAAAGCACTGCAAATTGATAGAAATGTTAAAAAAATAATAATTGTTTATAAAGCTAGAAAGTGATACAAAAATTATCAGTTAACTTTTAATTTATGCATTCAATATAGAATCTTTAGTTCAAGTCAATAGTTATAGTTTTAGGAAGTTATCGGATGTTAAAAGAAACAACAAATTGTTAAAAGAAGCTACTAATTGCGAAGAATTGCTTAAAAATTATTATAATAAAAGCAACTAATTACAAAACTATTGTAGTTCCACTAACGATTGGCAGTTTTAAAAAACAAAAATCATTCACTATGTTTTCATTTCTATAATGATAAAATATTCCTGTTTCCTGATTAAATCAGATGCCAATTACGATTAATTCATTAATTATATTCATAGAATACAGATAAAGAGAATATAAAAGACAATTTGCCGACGAAATGAAATTTCAGGTGTGTAAATAGAGCATTCAGGTAAAAATATCACTTTAGCTAGTATCGATTCCGGGTTTACTTGATCTGGCAATGAATTGTAATGCTAATCGTAGCAGGCGTGTGAGTGTGTGCGATGTTGCAGGTGTGACGATCCTGTTATCACAGACGGTGTTTTCGCTGCTGGTGGCCCACGTGTTGACGCGAACTTCGGAAGCGGTGCCACTTATAGGTACCGGATCTTCCTAATCAACTGCCCTTTAACAATTAAACTAATAAAACAAAGTACAAGATCTATGGGGAGTTTTCGAAATATTTTTTTTCCAGAATCTACCATTATTACGTTAGTCTGGCAAGCTATAAGTCAACCAAGAGGAACCGCGAAACCAACAAGAAAGCTCCCCATACGTGACCACGTCTCTCTTAGAGATCCCTCGAGGGTCTTGTAGTCTCCATTACTTTCCTATCGCTTCTCGCAATCCGACTCATAGTCGTGCATTATTCTTTAACGTGAACGCGATAAACACGTTTCGGTAAAAGAACGCTCGCTTTTTCAGTCCCAATTCACAAATAAACAAGATGTAAAATACAAACAGCTAAACAAAGTAACCAAAAATACATTTCAAATTATAATCACTGATTTTAAATTATTTAGAAAGATAATACAGAAAACACGACTAAATTACAAATCGTGAAATTACAAATCCAAATTCTTGGATGTATAGAAACATATTTGAAATAGATCTTAAAAGATGGAAGAAAATTTAGCCCTTAAATACCAAAGTTCACACAATTTCTTCTCATTTTACTTTCTTGCAATTCTATTTGTTGATGGGATAAAGTATAAAAAAACATAAAAGGTACTTTCGGTTTTTTTATCTTCACAATGCGAAATTATTGTAAAAATTGTTCAAAAATTTTCTTTCTTTTTTCGACGCCAAAGGAGGTTCACGGGAAAAAAACTCTGTTAATCTTTAATGCAACGTTGTTAAGTTGCAAGGTGAACTTGAATTTTTACAGGCGTATGTCTGTAGAATTCCAAAGAACCTTGAAATTTAACAGGTGATGTATTGAAAAACATTTTGTTTTTTCTGTATCAGCATGACGTAACCTAAAACTCAAACTTAATTTGTGAACTATTTTCATTTTAAAAAAGAAAATAATTAAAATGTTAAAAGTATGTAGAACGTTAATTTTTTCAGTATGCGTGAAATAAATATAAAGTAACAAATCAATTATTTAACAAAATAGAATGAGTAAAAAATAAATTTCTCAATCCTTAACCAAAAAATTTAACTGCAATTGTGTTTTTCTTTTTCTTTTCTTTTTTAAAAGATAATTCTTCGTTTGAGGTTATGTCAAGGGGTCCAGCCTCCTTAATGGGTCAAGAAGCACTTTTTTTGCAAGTTGAGAGTGAAATTGATGAAATGCTCGAACTTGCTTTCACGGCAAAAAATACATTGTAAATGAGTCTCGCGAGGACTATATTTCGTGGAATTCGGACTTAAATTGAGAAAGGAGGATCCAGAAAAAGAATGATTGTTACAAAGGGCATTTTCCATTTAAAAAACGTGTAATAATTGTTGAAAGGATTTTTTTATTCGGTTTTGGTTGTTCAGTGAAGATTGTAGCTTTACCGTAGAAGATAAAGTGATACGGGTTTATTCAAGCAATAAGATTCCATCCGCATGTTGGAGAATGTTCATAAAATCTTATAACACTGTCACTTGAGGGCTCTTTTGTTAAGTACACATTTTCTTCGAGTCTTGAAACCAAATACAAATACTTACACGCGCCATGATACTTTAAAATCTTACCAACTGATAAAACTACTGTTTATTGCATTTGAATTTGAATTTGCATATAGCCAGGATTCTTTTGAAATTTTCACTTAAATTGAATTTAAACACGAAAATTCTAACATTAATATTTAAACATTAAAGTTAAAGCATTAGAATTTAAACATTAACTTGATTGTGTAATTTTATTGTATTTTCATTTAATTTTAATATTCTAGGAAATTAATTTTTTTCTCTTTCTTATAGAGAATGATTTGTTTTATTTATGGTAGCAGAATGAAGGATATTCGTCGAAAATTCAATGAAATTATGTAATCGATACCAAGTTAATAAATTTGTTTATTAATTTTTATAAATTATTTAATTAATGATAGTAAAAATCAATATTTGTATTCTACTACTTTTTTATTCTACTACTACTTATTTATTATACATAAAATTATTACTATAAACAATTTTAACAATGCTTCCTCTATAAGGAAGCAAAATTATAAAAAATATTACAGTAAATGTTGTAACAGTGAAAATATTGCTATAAATATTATCACTATAAAAATATTATTAAAAATGCTGTCATTATAAAAGTATTACTATAAATAGTACGCACTCACGCTACAGAAATTGTTATCATTAGAAATAATATTCTTTTGTAACAATGCTTATCTTGCTAATTTTTAACACTTTGTAAGAGAATTATTAAATTATTTAAAATTAATTTCGGGGTGTTAATTAATTAAATTAAATATTCATATTAAATATATTGAGTTTAATTAATGTGGTGAAAATTAATTATCCTTGCTACTTTATAAGAGATACGGACCGTGGATTTTTCGGGTCAGTTGTACATGTTGTAAACAAGAATTAATTTACACTTGATAACAAAGCCTTCTACTTTTGTGAGAACAATTTTATTACAAAATACTCTAATTAACCATCAGATAAGCGACGTTATTTTACCGGTACGTTGTCGCTTTCATTACGTGAAAATTGCGACAAAGCTCAGCCACGAATTTGTAATTTTGAATTTCATTTCGAGTCTGACAATCCTGTATGACGTATGTTTACGTAAAATCAATTAAAGCCGGAGTATTAAGGTCTACAGTCAAAACAATAAAGTCAATTATTTTGCACCAAACGTGCTATCACGTTATTATTAATTTAATTAACTTCAAAAGCGTGTTCTCTTAACATTTCAAGATGTATTTTCAAAAGCAGAATTGTAATCGTATCTATATTTGTAATAATCGTTTGCTAATTATATAGTGTTCATTATCATATTAAAATGAAAAATTATCAGTTTCGTGGTATGTTTTACTATCTCTTTGTTTACTTTTCTATTCTATTTTTATGTTTTTTATTCTTATTATCACTGTCGAAATTCTTGAAATTTTTCTCTGGGCTACATGTTTTGGGAGTTGAAAAAAGTTGTAATTAATGCTGAAAGCGGGTGCCAATTGTTTTTAGTGTTGAAAGGACTGCTTTGAAATTTGATTACAAGTTGGTGGCAAGAAAAGATCTTTTTCAGCGTTTTCCAGACTTTTAGAATTCGGGTCGAAAATCAGTGCTCCGATTCCTAGCTAATGGTAAATAGTCTCCAATTCTGCATTTTATTTATTCGCTTTCTCAGGTTAATTGGACTAACCGAGGGAGTAAACGAGGTCCAAAAGAGGTGGACGTGAAAGAAGTAAATTTAAGGGCTCCGGATTGTGATAACGACCCAGAGGAGTTTGGAGAACGCTGAGATCGCGTTCGCTTCTACCTTATTCACATAAAAGTACTTCTAAAAACCGAGCGATAAACGCACAATTTAAATTTTTCTGTGCATCGTTATCTAAACTAATATTCATTAACTTTTAACTACGTTTCCTAAAAGCTCTCTATACCAGAAAGTATGTTTCTTTATGCATAACATTTATAGCACAGTGAACTATTCAACAACTATATTTTAATACAATTTCATTATTTGTTCCTACTTTTGTTGTTTAATTTTTTATATTTCATTTTATTATTGTATCTGCAATTTTATTTTTTTATCAACAATTTCATTTTATTATTAACAACTTTTTCTTATAATTACAATGTCATTTATGTTTTCTAATATACTGTTAAATAACTTTTTTGAAATCATATTATTGGATCCAGTAAAAATTTTCTCAAGAAAATGGTTCAATTTTCTTTATTTAACTTAATTTAATTTTATATTTATTTAATGGTTAAGAATCATGATAATTTTTTATTAAAGTTATTTTATTGTTATTATTATTATTATTATTATTATTATTACAATTTATTATACCTTATTTTATACACTTTCACGAAAAAGTAGAACTAGAGAAAATTAATCAATGCGAATAAAAAAACAAAAGTTAACGTATTTCGAAAAATTGTAAATAATTAAAAAACTTTCTGGGACATTCGCAGGATAATAAAAATGTAATATAAATTATACCCGATGCTGTAAATTTTCTCAAAATTTCACTCCAAAAGGAAGAATTTTAATCATATGACAAATTTCATGTTTTTTCTGTGAATGG
>WNHD01015503.1:0-10836 GCA_011057455.1 Ganaspis sp. Gsp50 | reverse complement strand
TACGTTTCGGTAAACAAGACGAAATCTATATTTGCCCCTTGGTTAGAAATAATAATAATAAAGGGTGAAAAATGAGGAAAAATGATGTTTCACTAATCACGATGTAGGAAGTATACTGTATCATTTTTCGAAATAAAAATACATTTCGTGATGATAATGGTGTTGAAATGCAGCTTTTTCTGCTATTGCTGAAGAGAGTGGAGTCTCATATCATTAAAATAGAGATATTGACAAAAGCTTCGCATATATACGGGGGTGGATTGGGGGCAGAAGCCCCAAGGGTGTCTCACAGATCAATGGGAATATTGAACAATTGTCTCTGGTTAGGCTGAAACGAGCGACCAAGACAATCAGCCTTCTGCGAACAATGCATAGCTTAATGACGCACGGTATTTTCACCCCCCACCCCTCCTCCACTAACCCATGAGCTTGCCCCTATATCTCCCCCCTTCTTGAATATCACCTCACGTCTATCGCATTTCGCCATGAAAATAAATATCAATTTCAACTAAAATCCACTTTTCTGTTCTCTGACCATTAAGTCCTTTTAAAATTTCATTCGAAACTGTTTTTTAATTTCTCCTCTCTATCCGTTTTTACAGTGTGTTAAATTAGATATTTTTAATTACAAATAAAATATTTTGTATTTGCTCTCTAATTCTGAATCTGCGGAATTTCGCTGATTTTTAGCGATAAGTGCTATTTTCGTGATAAGCTATTTATTCAAATCAGCGTATACACATTGATGCTTCAGTGAAACATAACCAAAAAATTCGCTGTTTCTCAGCGTATATGCGCTGATTTGAATAAGTGGCTCACTTATCGCTGATTCATATTTAGAGAGTGGGGATCAAAAAGGCTTTTTTTGATCACTGTTTGTATTGCAACGTGATTAAATATCTGTATTTTAATTCAAAACCAATTTAATTAGAAAATTGGTAAGTTGAATTAACATTCCCTTTCAATGTGATCAACATTTGTATTTCAACATCATACATTTGCATTTTAATCTAATTAAACATCTGTATTTTAACCTACGCTGAGAAAAATAAAAGTGATTACTATGTACGTTTAGTAGAATTAACTCAACTGGTAGAATCGACCACGCTATTGTCTGACTCAATAAGGCATTTTCTACTGAACCTGAGCAACAAACAACTACTTGTTAATTTTAGCCAAGAAACTAGTAAATTTAACAAAAAAAAAAACTAGTAAAATTAACCAAAGAACTGATAAAATTAACCAAAGAACTGGTAAAGTTAACCAAAGAACTGGTAAAGTTAACCAAAGAACTGGTAAAATTAACCATAGAACTAGTAAAGTTAAGCAAAAGCTTAGTAATTTTAACAAAAGAAAATTTTTTCTCCTTTTATCTAATAATTGACGTAGTTAATAGGGGTTATCTTTTTCAGGGAAGAAATGGAAAATCTGAAAAAAACCAACTATTGATCGTTTACAAAAAAAATTCAAAGAACATTAAAAGAACATTGACAGTACATTGAAAGAACATTGACAGTACATTGAAAGAACATTGAAAGAACATTGAAAGATCATTGAAAGAACATTGAAAGAACATTTAAAGAATATTCAACGAACATTGAAAGAACATTGAAATAACATTCAAAGAACATTCAAAGAAAATTTAAAGAATAATTAAAGAATATATTTAAAAAAACATTTTAAAAATCATTTAAAAAAGCATTTAAGAAACGTTTAAAAAATGATTTAAAAAACATTGAAAAATAAAAAAATTAGAAAACCATTTAAAAATGAAAAGAATAATGGTGTTTATAAGTTTGTGAATATTGCGCCACGATCTGTAAAAGTATTTTTCTTTGATGTGAATTGAGGGACATTCGGTTGAAAATTGATCTTGGAAAGGATGAATTGCGGAACATTTTTAATTGGCAGTTTCTCAGAAGGGTTTTTATCATGGCAAGTAGAGAGAGGGACATTATCGGGCATTAGTCAGTGGCAGGTTTTTTGGTAGGGGTTGGGGGAGGGGGGTGGGCGAAAGAGACGGGGTGATGCCGAAGGGAGTGGAGTACAATCGATGAAAGGGTTGGACGTCAAACCCCTTCGTGTCGCGATCTTCTCCCTTCCATCACCGTGCGGCGTCGCCATCGTCGCTGCCAACAACCACCCTCAACCCCCTTGCCACCCACTCACCCCTTTTCCAGGCGGTAACTCACCGCCACACGGTAGCGCCCTTGCCGCGTACACATTTACATAAATTATCGATCCCTAAAACACCATCATGGCCAATGCCACTGCCACCACTAAGGCATTATAAGAAGAGCACTAAGAGCACCCCACACCTAGTTTATCGGTATTTCTTCCCTTGATCTTGACATTTATCATAGAGCTCGTCGAGTATGATTCAAGATTTATGTTGTATTTTTCTTGTTAAGATTTGATAGAAAATGCGTTGCGTCAGCCAATACAACTTTAGAATTTTTAACAGCATCAGTAGAAAAAACTGTGTTGGTCCAGGCTAAATATTTTTTGTTGATGATATGTAGTAGAAATTACCGTGTTTAGTCAGCCAGTGCAATTCTTTTCTTTTCGTTTGTTTTCTTTTCTTTTCGTTTCTTTTCTTTGAGTAGTTCTGGATCGTGGATCGTAGATCCAGCCTCTACGATCCTCCATCTTTGTATAATTTTGATTTAATAGAAATTATGTTGGTAAGAATCAGTAGAAAATACCATGTTAGGTCAGACAAAGGTCTTTGATGTTCTTGCTAAGATTCAGTAGAAAATGCCTTGTTGAGTTAGACAAGAATATTATCTATTTTTTAATAATTGCTATTCAGTAGAAAATTTTGTAGTGATACAAACAATGCATTTTTTTATTTTCACAGTAAAGGATCAGTAGAAAAAACAGTTTTAGGTCGGGCAACACAATTTTTCTGTTTTGTTGCTGAGATTCAGTAGAAATTGTTGTGTTCAGTCAGACAATGTAATTTTCAAGTTTTTAATAGCTTAAGATTAGTAGAAAATTCCGTATTAGTCAGACAATGGATTTTTTCAATGTTGTTGCTAAGAATGAGTAGAAATTGTCATGTTTAGTCAGCCAATGCAATTTTCAAGTTTTTAATAGCTTACGATTAGTAGAAAATGCCGTGTTAGTCAGACAATTGATTTTTTCAATGTTGTTGCCCAAAATGAGTAGAAATTCCTATGTTTAATCAACCAATACGACTTTCAAGTTTTTAATAGTTTACGCTATAGTAGAACATTCCGTGTTAGTCAGACAATAGAGTTTGTAATGTTGCTAGGGTTCAGTAGAGAATGCCTCGTTGAGTCAGACGATAACATTGTTTGTATTATTACAGTCAAAGATCAGTAGAAATAGCCGTGTTGAATCAGGCAACACAATTTTTCAGTTCTGTTGTTGCGATTCAGTAGAAATTGTTGTGTTTAGTCAGACAGTGCAATTTGTTGTTTCCTACTTTAAATGTTTTCTACTTTAAATGTTTTCTACTTTAAATGTTTTCTAAATGTTTAAATGTTTTCTACTTTAAAAAAGTAGAAGTTGAATAGTACTTGAAGCAGAAAAGATGATTTTAAGACATACAAGTTGGTTATAAAGATTAGTTGGTTATAAAGATTTCGTCTAAACGTAAGAATAATTCCAATGATCCTAGTTCTGAGAAAATTTGCCTCTGAGCTGGATTTTTAGTTGTTGGATTTTATATTAACTGGAAAAGTGATATCTCTGGTTTTGGTGAGGATAAGCAAAAGGGTCAAAGAACAGAGAATCTTGAATGGAGTGGTAGAGAAAGAGGGAATTAAATGGCAGTAGGATCAGAAAGCTTTGGTTCTTTTTTCGCTTTTATTCCCGATGAACATCATCGTCGGACAATACCCTGCTCGCTTCATTTCTTCATTTTTTTTCTCTTACTCTGATTATTTCCTTTCGAATTCCACTTGAGTTCACAAGCTTAACAGAAATTTACATTATTCGAACTTGTATAGTATTGAATTTACTTTTAAACACAAAATTGAATTAAGATTTAAATACAAATTGGCTCTATCCAATTACAGCGAAAATCTTTCACTGAGGATTATAAAAGACTTGAAAACTTAAAAAGATATTTTGATACAAATTGAATGTTCAAACAAGGAAGAATAAAGATTCGTTGAATGGAATTTCTTTTCTAATTATGAGCTAATATAATTTTGAAAACCAATTTTTTGCCAATTAAAGATTGGAGATTTTAAACACAAAATTTGATGCAAAATGTTATTCTCGTCTGTATCTTTTTTAATCCAACATAAATTTGCTAGAATCAAATTTAAAAAAAAAATCATTTAAAATTAAACAAATTTAAACAAAATTTAAACAAATGACATATCAAATAAATATTTTTTTTATTTAATTTTGTTGAGTGTGCCAATCGCAGATTAATTTCATCAACACATATTTACGTAAATAAAAAAGGATTTTATCATTTTTGAGCACTTCTTATAATAGCGAAAGTATTTTTCTTGGTTTTTCGTAATTTCAGTGTGTTTCTTGAAATCTTTTTACGTTGTTTCATTGCAGTGTGAGTATTATTCTGCGGGGGTTGTTTCGTTTGTCAACTTACACAGCGAGATAGAATCCTCTTTCTCGGTTTCTAGCCGAGCCACTGATATGCGAGAGTTATTATTTTAATTTGTCCACCGTTACGACACCGTACGAGTCGACGTTCGTTCAAAAAGGGGTGGCTTCACCCCTGTGTCGCAGTCCACTTTGAAAAAGAACGAGCTTTCGGTCATGTGACCATGCCAAGAGATACGAGTACAAAGTAGATTTACAAAAAAAAAGAATACAAACGTTCGGTATTTAGAACGCGAAAAAGTTGCCAAAGTCGAATTAAAATTATTTCTTCTTTTATGAGTTTACATTTCATGTTAATTATTTAAATTAAAAGAGGCCGGGACTCGGTGCGAAATTTCATTTAAGGCTATCCACAATTCTTAACTGTTCAACATTTTTTTAAATGTTCATATTTTTTGTCAGGTTTAACTTTTTATTCAAACTTTTCTTTAGACGTTTAACTTTTTAAACCAATAAATTATTTTGCAATGATATTTTTGCAATGGTGTTTTGCAATGGTATTTTTGCAATGGTGTTTTTCAATGATGTTTTTGCAATGGTATTTTTGCAATAGTATTTTTGCAATAGTCTTTTTGCAATGGTTATTGCGGTTTTTGTAGTTTGCTTTTTTTAATTGTGAAAGTGTGTTTGGAGAGTGATTGTGAAATTATCCGGAGGGATTAAAATTGGATGGAGGGAAAAATAGGTTTCTTTGAAGATTGAAAAATTGATATATTAAAGAGCACGACATTTATATACAGTGACGTTTGTTTAGACCCACCTCCTGATTCGTCCCTTGAATTCACGGTGGCGTCATCCCGTCCCCAGTCTTTGATCCCCCCAATAATCAATATATTCTAACATAACTCTAATGGCCACCCTATTTGAATATACAGCCGAGAGCAGTGAGGCACCCCTTGGCTCTTCGCATCTCTCAACAATACCAATCATCCGAAATATTCTCTCCTCTTCTTACTCTTCCCGCTCTGTCTTTTACGCGTAATGCCGAGTGGCAAGCCTCCAGAGTGGTATTAAAACTTTTCAGATTCTGTCCTTTTTACCGAAAACTCTATCCATGTCCGATATTCTTTTACAACACTCAGTTATTCACAAATTGCTTAAAGTCTAGTAATACAAAGTTTGACACCTCAAAGACTTCTAGTCCTCAATACATCTTTCAATACTTTCGACACTAGATTTAAACTCCTGGCTCAAAGACTTCTAGTCCTCAATACATCTTTCAATACTTTCGACACTAGATTTAAACTCCTGGGAGACTAGATTTAAACTCTTGGGAGACTAGATTTAAACTCTTGAGGTACTAGACTAAACTCTTGGGAGACTAGATTTAAACTCTTGGAAAACTAGATTTAAACAGTTGGGAGACTAGATTTAAACAACTAGGAGACTAGATTTAAACAACCAGGAGACTAGATTTAAACAACTAGGAGACTAAATTTAAACTCCTGGAAGAGTAGATTTAAACTCCTGGAAGACTAGATTCAAACTCTTGGGGTACTAGATTTAAACTCTTGGGGTACTAGATTTAAACTCTTGGGAGACTAGATTCAAACTCTTGGGGTACTAGATTTAAACTCTTGGGGTACTAGATTTAAACTCTTGGGAGACTAGATTTAAACTCTTGGGAGACTAGATTTCAACTCTTGGGAGACTAGATTTAAACTCTTGGGAGACTAGATTCAAACTCTTGGGAGACTAGATTTAAACACTTCGGAAAATAGATTTAAACACTTGGGAGACTAGATTTAAACACTTCGGAAAATAGATTTAAACACTTGGGAGACTAGATTTAAACAACTAGGAGACTAGATTTAAACAATCAGGAGACTAGATTTAAACAGTTGGGAGACTAGATTTAAACAACTAGGAGACTAAATTTAAACTCCTGGGAGACTGGAATTTCATTATGGGAAGACAAGAATTTTGATTTTAGGAAAACAAGCAAGAATTTGATTTTAAGAAGACAAGAATTTAATTTTAGGAAGACAAGGATTTGATAAATAAGAATGAATAAGAAGCAATTGGAATAAGAAATGATAAGTAATAATATTTGCTTTTACCACAAGGATTCATTTTTTGAATATCTGGACATGAGAGAATAAAAAAAGTACGTTGCAGAATGGATTAAATTCAAGTGAGTGGATCTTAAACAGAAGGAAATGGTATGACAAAAGCTAACGATAGGCTCTGCAAAAGCATATACTTGTGAAACAAGGGGCGCGATTGACGATAGAGCAAAAGGGTTGGCGACGCCAGTCTTCTAATCCAATAATTTAATTTCGGGTTGCCAGCTAAAGGGGATTTGAAGTATTAGCCATGGAATTTGTGTATCTTTGATTAGTATTCTGTTCGGGCATTTCGCTCGCTCGATTGCCAAATCCTAAATCAACTCGTGTCTTTGCCTTTAGCATCCTGGAAAATTGGCTCCAGAATCATTTTTAATTCCCTATTTACAATTACTTTGTTTAATAGATAACTGTTTTCTTGTGCCCTTGGATTAACTTTATTTTCAACTTTATTTTCAACTCAATTTTCATTTCGATTTTCAACTTTGTTTTCAACTTTGTTTTCGACTCGATTTTCATCTCGATTTTTATTTTCTTCTCGATTTTGAACTTGATTTTGAACTTAATCATTAACTTGATTTTTAACATGATCCTTAAATTTTTGACTCGATTTTCGCGAAAATGGAGAAAACTCAGAGTGAATGAAAAATATAGATACACGTTTGGAATGTTCACGCTTTGGATTCCATCATTCTCTTGCGGCAGGAATAATATCGAAGAGAAGAAAGTTCCTGTATAAATCATACATATTCAGGCGCCGACAACGTTTCCTCGAGTAGCTACCAGTGATCCGTCTAATTTATAGTTTAACTTATCTAAATGCGCGCAGCGCTTGGTGTGCGAGGTAAAGTATACTCAGGCAGAAAGAGAAAGATGGATAGGGGATCGGGGGTGGCGTCTAAAGTATTTCAACAACAGGCGACAGCTTAACCCTTCGACTGTTTAGCATTCCATCTTCGATTGCATCAACTTCAGCTATATTCGCAAGGGAATCCTATCGTGGCTTCTCCCACTGTCACGAGAAACCAATGAAACAGAAAATTCAAGACATACCCGGAATTTCAATAAGATTTGCGTACTCAAGCTTTCGCCATTTTTAAACTTTTCTTTTACAGTGATCCAAAGATCGTGAATTACAATTCATGATAGAAATGGAATAGAAACAATGCTTCTTTATGAGGAAGCAAAAAGGGTAAAGAAGGATAAGAAGGATAAGAAGGATAAGAAGAATAGGAAGAATAAGAAGAATAAGAAGGATAAGAAGGATAAGAAGGAAAATAGAAATTTTCAATTTGAAGTGTTTGAAAATGTGGTTTGCGATGATTTAACTGAAATCATTAAAGGAGGATTACTTAAATGGGAAGTTCGATTAGATTTGGTTTCGAGGGAACACGATGCTAGTGGTATTTACCAGGGTTTAAGGTTTTAGATTTACCACCCCTCTGTGGTGGGAAGGCGATTGTCTCTTAGAAAATAGGAACACGACCATAGCAACCCTTATCCGCTCGACTTTATACTTTAAATCCGTCCTATAAATATCGCGACGTCCTTTGGATTTGGGGCTGGTTTCCGAAAGATTGGCTCGCGGTATCCTCCGTGGGAATCGCTCGCCGTCGTGCGTCGATATATCAGGGGATGAAGACCAGAAAAGAAACCCCTTAGAGCGCAAAGAACAATTCGTCATCCACCATTGCTTTTTGCAAAACATTCCAAGGTGACACGTCTCTTAAATAAACTTGCAAATTTCAGCTGTCAAAATTTCATATTAAACTCAACTTCAATTCGTTCATGAATATTTATTAAATTAAACTTCGGTGCATTCGTTTATTAATATTTATCATATTCAACTTCCATGCATTCGTTTATTAATATTTATTGTATTCAACTTCCATGCATCGTTTATTAATATTTATTATATTCAGCTTCAAACTAACCAACTGAAGTTGTTATATACACAGAAAAAAATAAGTCTTGTTTTTAGTTCACTTGGACTAAAATTTATCCTCTCAAATGTTTAATTTTAAGACCAAAACTTGACTTGATTCAGCTTTTAGCCAAAATCTGAACTAGTTTTTAGTCTTTTTAGCTTTCTAGGTGTGATTACATTTAGACTTTTTTTTCTGTGTACCGCGGATCTATTTAGACAGCTTTTTCGGCGGCATTGTTTCTTCATTTGAAACTAATTTCTTTGTAGCTAATAATAAACATTACAAACTATTGATTAAAAATATAATCACAAACTTTTATTTGTAATCAAGAAACTTTTTTAGAATCCAGAAACGATTTTTAGAATCAAGAAAGAATTTTTAGAATCCAGAAACAATTTTTAGAATCCAGAAACAATTTTTAGAATCCAGAGACAATTTTCAAAATACAGAAACAATTATTAGAATCCAGAAACAATTTTTAGAATCCAGAAACAATTCTCAAAATACAGAAACAATTATTAGAATCCAGAAACAATTTTTAGAATTCCTTTTTCAATTTTTTCATTTCCATTTTTTTTTAAATCGAGAAATATTTTTTAAAATCCAGAAACAGTTTTTAAAATCCAGAGATAATTTTTAGAATTCAGAAACAATTTTTAGAATCCAGAAACAATTTTTAGAACCAAAGCATTTGATTTTATGGTGAAGAAAAATACATCTACATTAGTTGTGTAGAAAAAAGGCAGAGAAGTGTTTTAATAGGAGATGCAGGAATGTTACGGGTGAAATAAAAAGTTTTTAATCTAATATAATGTGCGCTCGGTTGTTCGCGTATCGTGCGAAAGTCAATACATTACGAGTTTTCTTCCCAACGGGATCTCGAAAATCCCATTACGAACTATCCTCTCATCTCTTTGTACAGTCGGTACAGAAATACCGACCGATAGGACCAAGTCGCGTCGTCTCCACGGATCCTCCGACGAGATCCTTGCATGAATATGTAAATCCTTATTTTCGGATCGAGTGCACTCGAAACCAAAAACCATCCACGAAAGACGAAGCTTCTCATCCTCTTGCCATCTATTTTATTAGCCCTTCGAATCTGCAAATATTTTCTTATCTATATCTTGATACCGTTTCGTAACATCCACATTTGTAAAAACTCTTTTCCCGATTATGTAAAAATTCCTCTCTTTTGTAAAAACTATTCTCAATTTGTAAAAATCCTTTTCTTTTGTAAAAATTCTTCTCTTTTGTAACAACTCTTTTCTCAATTTGTAAAAATCCTTCTCTTTTGTAAAACTTCTTTTTTGTAAAAACTCTTTTCTCAATTTGTAAAAACCCTTCTCTTTTGTAAAACTTCTTTTTTGTGAAAACTCTTTTCTCAATTTCAGGGATCACAGTTCGTCCCCTTTTTTACCTAATCCCCTTTTTTCCCCTTTTTTTTTAAAGAAAATCCCCTAAAACACCTAAAAACGAGTATTTTTCCCCTTTTCCCCTAATTTTCAATAATTTTTTTTAATAATTTTTCAACAATAATACTTGAGACTGCTTAGAAATACATCAAATATTTAAAAATACTTGAAAATAATTGAAAATACTTAAAAATACTTTAGACTCGATCAAATACTTCAAAATTTTTGTAAATACTTAAAATTACTTTAAAATATTTCTAAATACTTTCCAATACTTCAAAATATTTTAAAATACTTCAAAATATCTAAAAAATTTCAAAGTCTTTAAAACATTTCAAAATACTTGAAAATACTTAAAAATATTTCAGATTACCTCAAAATTTACTTTAAATGTTTCCAAATATTTTCCAATGTTTCAAAATTTTTGAAAATACTTCATAATACATTTGGAAACACTTAAAATTCAAAATTTCATTATTTCAAAATATTTAAAACTAATTTTAAATACTCCAGACTACTTCAAAATATATTTCAAGATACTTATAAATGTTTAAAATTTTGGAATTAAAGGAATAAACGCATTCTTCAGAATGTATTTAAAATAACACTCAAAAAGATTCAAAAATATTAAAAAGTACTCCATAATATTTAAATATACTTTAAATGGCTTTAAAAATCTTCAATATATTGCAAAGTATTTAAAAATTTTAAATATATTATTTATTTTTTTTTACTATTTTAAGTATTAAATTAAGTATAAAAACATTTGAAAATATTATAGTTTTTCAAAATATTTTAGAAGTACCCATTTAAAATACTACA
>WNHD01015499.1:3727-15148 GCA_011057455.1 Ganaspis sp. Gsp50 | reverse complement strand
TATGAAATATGTATTTTGAATTTGAAAAAAAGTGAGAAGAATCAAGCAAATTGTATATAAACATAAATAAATGTTAAAAAAATTCGAGGGAGCGTTAGCTCCCTATTGAATTTGCATTTTATTTCTATTGAATTTTCATTTAATTTCGATTGGATTTGAATTGAATTTGGATCGAATTTGAATTTAATTTAAAAATTTTCAATTACTTTAAAATTATTTTGTCTTTAAATTAAATTCGTAAATATTTTGTTCGTCTAAGGGAGATGTGAGGGGGAGTGAAACAATATTCAGAAATTTTGATTTTGTACATTCTTAAATGGTAAGAGTTAAAAAAATTTGGTCTCTACATTTTTGAAAGGTTCTTTCTTGTTCTTTCGAAAAATGTAAACAAAAGTCTGCAAAAATTAAAATATAACCATCTTTCAAAAATAACAATATTTTTGCCTTTTTTTCAAAAATTGGACCTTCTTATTTTTTTTTCATTTCTTTGAAAAAACAATCTTTAGGATATGTACTTGTTATGAGAAAACGTAACATATATTTAAAACAATTAATTCAAAATATTTGGATGATAAATTTAAATTGTTCAAAAACATTATTTATTATTTTGCTTCTCAAAAAGCTAAGCAGGTGAGTTTAGTAAAAATAAAAAGCATCCTCAGAAACATGTCGCATAAAAAAAGGAAAATTTATAAATGTCAATTACAAAAGAAAGAATTGCTCAGCATCTTTTCCGCTAGGCGCAGAATATTGCTGCCTTCTTTAAAATCATTTTGATACTCTTGTACGCACCTGATTGTTTGAGTGAGTTCCTTACACATGTGAAGCCGCTAAACCTAAACAACCATGTGTACTATTACAACTATACGTTGTAACTTGACACACAAAAATATAAACACAAATATAGAGGCTACCGCCAGCATGGCTGCCTTCACAACAAAATCACGTGCGATTTGATGACAGCAGAACCATGTGCGACTAGTTTGAGTGGCATAACAAAATAGAAAAACTGAAAATTCTTTGAAGTCAAACTCTCCACATAGTAATATTGTATATATGTTAAAACACATACGAATATTATTACAAGAAAAGAAATCTGATGGGATTGTAGCATCGGATTCACCGATGGAGTTATTACATGGAACACTGCTACTACTTTTCTGACCGAATTCGTGAAACACAAACCAACCTTCATATACATACAGAGTCACTCACACATGAGCGCTCGTGAGTGAGTGACTCTGTATGTATATGAAGGTTAGTTTGTGTTTCACGAATTCGGCCTGAAAAATAGTAGCAGTGTTTCATGTAATACCTCCATCGGTGAATCCAATGCTATAATCCCATCAAATTTCTTTCCGTATTTCCGTATTAATGAGTATATCACAGTATGCACACCTAAGCATTACTCCATTTAAAATCATGGAAACACACTTCAAACTATTTTGCTAAATAGGCTAAAGGTTGTTGAAACCTTATCAAATTTCAAGTCTTTGCAAGTTGCACTTTATTTCAAAAGTGGCTATAATTGCAAACGTAGTTTCCGCTCACATGATCTACCCATTGGAGTTGGGAAAGAATGCATTAACAAAATCAAAAGACAAAGAATAAAATTTTAGATCTTTCGGACATTCCACTCCTTACTACACAAATCCTTCCCACTATGGACTCTTTTAGCAAGGTTATAAAAGTAGTCTATTACTAGGGACAAAGTGCAGTCAATTCTCTAACCTCGTGTCAGCTCCATGCTTTGGAAGTATAAAAATGGCTAGGGATGCTAGGACAACGCCCGTCTGCGTATCGGTCTCAACCTTAATAGTCCACTACAAGATGGTGACTAAGATTGAACGGACGTCAAAATTAAAAAGAATACTTCACGCCTATGAAATCCGGTGGAATCTGACTTGAAAAAAATCGCTGATATGTTAAGCTATCGAATTTTTCGTTCCTTTGTAAACCGACCAGTCCATACTAGTTGTACCTTTGTCGTTCAAGGATGGCGGACCCACAAGTGTTAGAATTGCAAAGTAAACGTAGTAACGCTCGATAACCCGAAAACAACAAATTCCACAACAATTAAACAAAATTTAGAAATAGTAAACTTTTGAATTTTGGCAGCTTGCTGCCTCAAATAATCAGGGAAAGAATTAATATTATAAATATTTTTAACTTGGGTTGTAACAGTACTTTTAGTTTACGAAGTATTAAAATGTCCGTTTCTTTGTTTTCGAGATATAAATTAATTAATTAATTAAAATTAAAAAAAATTGCAATAATTTAGCGACAAATAAACTTAAAGCTATTTCAGTTTGATTTTGATGAGAAATATTATTTGCATGAAGGTAGAATTAGAGGAAATTTGTAGTGAAAAAGCTATATCTTTATACCTTTGTCTTATTAAAAGTTATTAAATAATATTTAATTAGTTAATTTTTTACATCTCAGTAAAATAAAAATTTTCCTTTTTTTAAGGGTGTTCATTCTAAAACTTTTACTATCATTAGAATTGTTACCATATCTGGATAAATACCACCGATTGATAAATAACCTGCTATTATCACCGAGAATTCTATCTCATCATTAATAAATTAGTTAAGATTCTCATGATAATATAAGGTTATACCGACATGCATAGATAGTTCAGCAATCAATCGTGAGATGTAATATATACACGGGATGTAATATACACACGGAATAGAGCCGGATGATTTCTTTGAGAGACGAATATTAAAGAAAATTATTTAAGAAGGAAAATGACAACTCAGAGGTAACTCATCAGTTTCGATTTCATATTGTTAAATTCTGAAAAAAACAAGAGCTGAAATACATAAAATAAAGCATTTAGTTTCAGAATCATAAATGTAATGTGAATAAAACTATTTATTCAGATCTCGAGTGAAATATCTCCAAGCCGAAGATCTGTAATCGATGCGAGCTTGCAGATGCGTGATATCAAGTCGCTCACCGCTGGACGCTCTACAAGAGATAAGCGAGCGAGCTATTCAGGCTAGGCGCACGTGCACATTCCTCAGCTACGATAGCTTAAACTATGGCACTAGATATCTCATGAAAGTGAACTACATGGCACATATTATGATTTCTGAGATTATTGACTACGGTATTGTCGTCTTCAATATTCTTTATGATTATCTCTCGTTTCATTTTGAATTTAACAATTCTTTTACGGACTTAACACCACCGAAGCAAACATGCAAAGCTGCACGGTGTATCGAGTTTAAAACCTTATTCTTCATTACGTTTATCTAAATTTCAACGATTTATATTACAGATAGTAGAGATGATGACTTTAGAGCATTGTTCTTGCCTTTTTAATCACACGCGTGATAATATAAAATTTCGATTGATATGAGACGAGTTGTTCGCTTGTAATATGAGCATTGGCAAGATAAATAAGCAAATTTTTATATTTTCAAGCATACATCTCTTTTCTGTTTATTCAATACTAAATCAATTATCATATTTCGTTCTTTCTTCAATCCTAATAAGGTTCGACGTTATATATCTATATCTAAAAACGCACATTATACCTTTACGCGAGACAGGAGAGGAGACGCGAGCTTGCATCTGCGTGCAGATGGGTCGTTGGCTCACTCATCGCTGCGCGTGAAGATCTCAGGTTAGCGTTTAATATTACAAGCTTGCATATCTTTCTCTGGTTGAACAACGGAATTCAACTATGATCTTAAAAGACTTTTCTTTATCATTTTTAGGTCTCTTATATATTCTTTAACTAGTGCACCATCGTCAAAATGCGAATCTTGAGATGCATATGGAACTCTGCAGAATTGTAATCTTCTACGAATTGTCTTGCAGCTGCAAGATGGATATGATTTAAAACAAACATCTAAATGCTTTCTGCTATCGAATGGCATAGGAATCGACAACGATCTTAGAAGCAAAGGTAGGCACCTTGTTATCTGAGTAACTAGAGCCATTCCATCGGATGCAGTTGACAATTAGAAATCACCATTTCATAGAAGATGCGTACCATATAATGATCTCGGGTCAACTCAAGATAGAACTGTGACTTTTCACACGGTCTCTCTGACTCTAATGAAGACTTGTCAATATAAAAACCAAGGGATTCTCTCTGGCGATGTAATTTGCTCTGTGCAGTCTTCATTGGTCAGTTAGATCAGAGTTTCGGAACAGTATCCGTGCAATCCTAGCTGTTGTAATTCAGTTTCCGACTGTTCGTTATATTCTGTCAGAAGTCACTGTTCATATTGAGCTACCCTTCGGTCTTCAGAATAATTCTTGCTTTTGTAAACGTTTGTTCCTTACATCGTGAGCATTATAGAAGTTCTGACAGCTACCGTCGTATAGCTTGTTTCTGTAAACGATTGTGAAGTGACAGATTGCATACCGGGAAACATAGACTAAATTAAAGTGTCATCGAGAAAGTGGAGCTCGATAAATCTTCCACTGACTCAATTATCAATCAACTTCTGCCCTTTTCTTTAAAAGGATAGGTAATTGTAAGTACATTAAATATATTATAATATCACAATCACATCAAAACACACATTACACATTTCGGAACTTTCTAAATTGTACTGCTTTCGTTTTATGCAATTGTAAACGATTTAAAGACGGAGTTTATTAATTATAAACTGAACATAAATCAAATCTCTCTTAATTTATTCATATCTTCATATTTTAGCATTTAGTTTCATTTTACTCATTTTAAAAATCATTTAAATATATTTGTTTGTTATTCTTTGAATTAAATGTCTATAAAGGAGAATTGAAATAAAATCACTTCCTTTAGTTCTATTAAATTAACAATTAAATTTATTCATTTTAAGAACTCCTAACATGCAATGATTGCATTACAAATATCGAAAAGAGAAACTCGGAGAATAAACGTTAGTATATTTTGAAGGTTGGCTCGTTGACGAGAGCTCAAACTTGAACAATGGTTCGTAAGACAGTGTTTCTTGCGGAGTGCATGGTCAAAAACGGTCGGTTTCAGAGGCGTCCTATTCCGAAATATTCCGAAATTTTTCGAAGGGACAAAACTCTTAAACGATTGACAATTACCTGCGTGTTAATATTTTGCCCGAAGTGAATCATAGCAGGGATCTAGGTAAACGAGCTTTATTTATTCTGCATCCCTTGTCCCTAACTAATTTAGTCTCTGAGATCTCAAAAAATAGCTTATAGTCGTAAACCTTTACAATTTCAGAATTTAAGGAATATAAAGATATATCCTAAATGAAACACTTTTATTACTGACAATTTGAAGAAAAATAATTTTAGTTTGTCTCGAACATCTGCTGTACAAATGGTTGAAAGGTCATAAAAAGTGGAAATTCCAGATTTATCTTAAGCTAGATATAACGTTAAAATATATAAATTTATTGAAAATATATTTAAATTATATTTAAACAATAATATCTTTAAAGAGAGTTTAAAAACATGTTAATTATTCATTTTAAATTAATGGCGACTAAACAATATTTTGATCATTATTTTAAAGTAAAGACTTTCATCAAAGACGCCCCCTATAGGAACGATAGAAACCAACGATCTCACATTAAAAATAAATGGTCAAGACTTACCAACTTGACCTAATCGGCCTACCTTATCTCTCCTATTAATTTTAATGTTATTAAAGAGAAAGGGGGGGGGGTATGGCCCAAAAAACGTTTTTTTTTTCTTTTGCATTTTCTTGTAGCAAAACATCTCAAACATATTTCAGAAAAGTTTGAAAAAAAATTATTCAAAAAGAGTAAACTTCTTCGAGTTCCCCAGCTTGAATGGTTGCATTTCAAAATTTGATCAAAATATATTCTAAAAGCTGGATTTCTAACGTTTGAAATAACATACTATACTTTGTATTTATTCCCACCCAAAGTACTCTTACAACGCCTGTTCAAAAGTACTCATTTGAGCACTTGGACGTTCTAACTTTAAACGCATTTTTTTTTTGAAATAATGATTTTTAAAGTCTGTGAACACTCTCACTCGAAAATTACTGAACCGATTTTAACCAAATTTGGCACACTTTTTTAACACATAAAATACCCTCCCTCGACGTTTTTCTTCTCTTTTTTTTCTACTTTTTTTCAAGATAGAGCTGTGAGGTTCAACCTGAATGAATATGATAGTGTGCGTAATATTAATAGAGGGGATGTACCCCGAAAGATAGATAAGAAGGCAGAGTTCGACATGAGCCACGGCTCGAATCGCTTGTACGAATAAAAGACATTTTAAAATAAAGTTTAATTAGCAAGTCACAAACTATTTAACGTGTTTTATTGTAATTTTGTGTTATGCCCCGACTGTCCTTACAGTATCAAAAGTGGGATAAAGTACCCAAGAGAATGGAATTGTGAAATAATCTTCGTTTGAATTCAAGATGTCTACTGGCGTCCTTTGATGGCGTCTAAAATTAGAATACTTCTTAAAGTCGCGAATTTGTGAGTGTTTGACGTTACAAAACATAGCAAAAATAATCCCCGAGTTTGCTTATGTTGTTGTTCGTGTTTTGGGCAGTTTAAGAAAGTTTATTCTGAATTTTATACCAGTATGAAGAATTGGCGTCTAATGGTAGACATTTTGATAATATAGTGAACTTGAGAAGATAAAGTTTCTACAATTGAGTTGGTTGACTGTGGATTATGTTATTGTGGAGTGAAAACTAAGATAAAGAGGGAAATGTTTTAAGAATATTTGGATATTAAGTGAAGTACTGTTTTGTTGATTTTCTATAATAAAATTTGTGTAAAGTGACGTCATAATTTGAATTCAGGTTGGTGAGTCATCCCTTGGCTACGTGATTTTGATAATAGTGAAATTCGTAGTGTGTTTGTGAGGCAAGTCTTGCCTTGATAATAGAAGCTTGTTTCTAGGGTGACTCACGTCTCACGTCAAGTTTTAATTTGTGAATTGTTTTGATTGACAGTCATACTTTGCGTTGTTTAAATTGTTACGAGAAACTGAAAATGACCTTGAAGGAAGCTAGTGCTTTTACAGTGGTTGCATTGAAAGCTAAATTGCAAGCAATGAATTTGGCTAGCAATGGGTCGAAGACAGAATTGATTAATAGATTAATGGATGCTGATCCTTCGGGAGAATGGAGAAGAGAAGAGGAGGAACAAACTGTCAATGGTGAGATTCCCCAGGTTCATCAACGATCTACAGCGGAAATGCAACGAGAAATAGATCTATTGACTAGAGAACAGGCAGTGATGCAGAGAGAGTTGGCGGTTGCTCAACAGGAGCTTGCTTTGCTTAGATCATCAAATGCGAATACTGTCAACGGATCTGTTACAGCTGAGGTTCCTAGAACGAGTGGTGCTGGTAGCATTGATTTTTCGCCTGCTGCAAGAAATTCACAGGTTAATCTTCGTGTTATTGCTGAAATGCTGCCGGAGTTTAACGGTGCAGCTGATGCATTCTGGAGATGGGAGAAACAGTTTGATCTTGTGCGGACTAGTTATGCTCTTGATGAAGGTTCTTCACGACTATTACTTGGACTTAGGTTGAAAGGTGGAGCTCTAGAATGGTTTCATTCTAAACCGGAGCACTTGACTATGACTCTGGTAGAGTTGTTGAAAGAGATGAAAAGCATCTTTGATCATCGTCCAACTAAATTAGCTCTTAGAAGACAATTTGAGAGTCGACAATGGAAGATTGCGGAAACTTTTAGTGAATATTATAAAGACAAGTTGACTTTGGCTAATCGTGTTCCAATATCTAAGGATGAAATTGTTGACTATTTGATTGATGGAATACCAGATGATCTGCTCCAAAGTCAGGCAAGAATTCAGGGTTTTGCGTCGGAGGATCTATTGTTGAGAGCTTTTGAGAAAATATCATTGAAGCGAGAAAAAAGAGATGATATTAAAGGGAAGGTGCAATTTGGAAATAAAAGAGTAGTCCCAAGTACGAGTCCAAAGATTTTGTCTGACAAACCTAAGGTCGATGGAGTGATGGAGACACAGGATGTTAGATCATGCAACTATTGTAAAAAACAAGGACATTTAAAATTTCATTGTCCAATGCTGCCGTCATCGAAGAGAGCGTGCTTTAAATGTGGTGGATTTGACCATCAAATTAAAGATTGTCCAGGGAAGAGTTCGCAGGTCAACAACGTGGAGGAAGATACAACGGATGGATTCAGATTTGATGAGTATTTTCGGAAAATATCTTATATTATGTATACTAAAGATGTAATAAATGTTAGCCTAGATACTTTGTTGGACACCGGAAGTCCGGTTAGTTTTATCAAATTAAAATATGTTCCTAGCGAAATTATTGATTCTGTTGACAATACCATGACTAATAAATTTTGTGGAATTAATAATAGCGGTTTGATTGTATTGGGGACGGTAAGACTAGATGCTGAAATTGATGGAAAATTAGTTAAAGAATTGCAGCTCTTTGTTGTACCTGATAACACTATGACATCGTCGACAGTTTTGGGGAGGGATAGTTTGAGGAAGCTTGGTCTTACTTTGAGAGAGATTGAAAACTCCCGTGTAAATGAAATTAATGAGATAATGTCGATCGACGTTGCATCTTTTGATGATAATGATTACACTTTAATAACAAATCCAGAAATCTCTTTTAATGATTTACAAAAATTAAAAAAATTATATAAAGAAAAGTATGAATTAGCAGAGCGTCCTTTAGAACCAGATATAGTGGGAGAAATTCGTCTCACTTTGACAGATTTGAAGCCATTCAGTTTTCAGCCGCGTAGACTCTCGTATGCTGAGAAGGGGCGTGTTAGGGAGATTCTTGACGTGTTGCTAGAGAAGGGGGTCATTAGGCATAGTAACTCTGATTATGCTTCTCCCATCGTACTAGTCGAAAAGAAAAATGGGGAGACACGCATGTGCACTGACTACCGAGTATTGAATAAGGTGACACTTCGTGATAGCTATCCGTTACCGCTTATCGAGGATCACCTCGAAATCTTGAACGGGAAACGGTATTTTAGTACCTTGGATATGAAGGACGGATTTTATCATTTGCGAGTGGCCGAGGATTCTGTCAGGTATACTGCGTTCACCACTCCTTTGGGATTATTTGAATATGTAAGAATGCCATTTGGGCTGAAAGGAGCACCTGCTGCTTTCCAGCGTTGGATTAATGAAGTTCTTAAAGAATTTATTGAAAGGGGTGATGTTGTAGTGTACCTTGATGATATCCTGGTTGCAACGGAAACTGTAGAATATCATTTTAAGGTGTTAGAAGCGATATTTCAAACCTTAGTACGCAACAAACTTCAATTGCGTTTAGATAAATGCAAGTTTCTTTTTACCGAGATTCAGTATTTAGGATATCGTGTCGACAAGGATGGTATTCGTCCAACTAAAGAAGGAATAGATGCCATTGATAGATTTCCGGTACCACGCGATGTACGAAGTATAAAAAGATTTCTTGGAATGTGCTCCTATTTCAGAAAATTTATAGAGGGATTTTCGATCTTAGCAAAACCACTAACGGATCTAACGAGAAAGGAATCTGTTTTTGCATTCGGCGACGTAGAGTTAGCTGCGTTTGAAACATTAAAAAATAAGTTAGTCGGTTCTCCTATTTTGGCTATATACGGTCCGTCAGATGAAACTGAATTACATTGCGACGCAAGTAGCCAGGGTTTCGGTGCAGTATTGATGCAGAGAAAAAATGATCGTAAGTTCCACCCCGTATTCTATTTCTCTAAACGAACTACAGACGCTGAAAGAAAATATCATAGTTTCGAACTAGAAACCCTCTCGATTGTATATGCTTTGCGTCGATTTAGAACATATCTGCAGGGGGTTAAGTTTAAAATCGTGACTGACTGTAATTCGCTCAAAATGGCCTTAAATAAGAAAGAGATAAACCCTCGTATCGCGCGATGGGCTCTTGAACTGCAGAATTTCGACTATGATATTGAGCATAGAGCTGGCAACCGAATGCAACATGTTGATGCTTTGAGTCGATCGGAAGATATTTTAGTCGTAGAAGATAATCCGTTCGAGGTTAATCTCTCTCTGAGTCAAGGCCGAGATTCTAAAATAAAAGAAATTCGTGAATCATTAGAGAAGTGTGAAAGTAAGATTTTTGAGATGCGAAATGGTTTGGTATATCGGAAAGAGAAGGGAAGATTGTTATTTTATGTACCTCAAGGTATGATTTTGCATGTGATTCGGAAGTGTCATGAAGAGATGGGACATATGTCAGTTGAAAAAACCTGTAACGCTATTAAGTCTACTTATTGGTTTGTCGATATGAAAAATATTGTTAAAGATTATGTACAAAATTGCTTGAAATGTATAGCTTATAATCCTGTGACAGGGAAAGCGGAAGGGTACCTTCATAGTATTCCTAAAGGTAATGTGCCTTTCTCAATTGTACATGTCGACCATTATGGTCCGATAGAAAAGAAGCATTTAGTGAAGAAGCATATTTTAGTCGTAGTAGATGCATTTACTAAGTTCACAAAACTGTATGCTACTAAGAGCACTACTTCCGAGGAGGCGATCGTTTGTCTCAGACGTTTTTTTGCTGATTACAGTAGGCCAAAATGTATGATTTCGGATCGAGGAACTTGCTTTGCTTCCAGTGAGTTTGGCGATTTTCTCGATGAAAATAATGTTAAACGTGTATTGATTGCGACAGGCTCACCTCGAGCAAATGGCCAAGCCGAAAGAATTAATACAATTTTGGGACCAATGCTTGGTAAATTGACTGACAATGTCACGGGAATGTACTGGTATAAAGTATTGACCGATGTCGAATTCGCGCTAAATAATTCAATGCATAAATCGACTGGAGAAACTCCTTCAAAGCTTTTATTTGGAATTAATCAACGTGGCAAATTGCCCGATAATATTAAAGATTATATCGAGGAGAATGTCGCAGTCGAAACACGAGATTTTGAAGCAATGCGTGAAAAGGCGTCCGAAAGTATTGTCAAGAATCAGAAATATAATGAGTCTTATGTTAATAATAAACGTAAAGAACCGCATAAGTATGTAATTGATGATTACGTGATGATTAAAAATTTCGAGAATGCTCCAGGAGCACCACAGAAGATAATACCAAAATTTAAGGGACCTTATCGAGTGATACGCGTATTGAGAAATGACCGCTATGTAGTTGCAGACGTGGAAAATCATCAGGTAACTCGAAGACCTTACACAGGGGTTTGGGAAGTACAAAATCTGAGGCCCTGGTGCAATCTCGGAAAAGACTGAATGTGAGCATTATAGGATATGACTGTTAGAATCTAAGAATTTCAATTTTATTGACGAAATTTTAATGTAAATTTTATAGAATTTGCAGTCCGAGACGGACTGATGTCAGGAAGACCGAACTGTGAGGTTCAACCTGAATGAATATGATAGTGTGCGTAATATTAATAGAGGGGATGTACCCCGAAAGATAGATAAGAAGGCA
>WNHD01015493.1:0-14233 GCA_011057455.1 Ganaspis sp. Gsp50 | reverse complement strand
GTACTTTCTAATAAACTAAATATTTTTAAAATATTTTCTATATTTCGGCTTAAGAATTTTTAATGCATCTTTCACAAAGACAGATAATTTCTTGTCTACCCTCTTCTGAATCTGCCACTGAGCACAAAATTCTAGTTTATTTTTATTATACACAGCACATATTCAATGATATTTTCGAAAATTTTATTATATTTTGAATATTCTATATTCCTATAAGTATTCCCAAGTATTCTCAAATATTCCCATGATATTCTTTGAGAATATATTCTTCGTACAGGCTTAATTAGGAGTTGACGACCTCTCTGGCATTCCACGCAAAATAGGACGGTTTGAAAATTTTCTTTTTTTTATTCCAGTCATTTTTTGATACTACTTTTGTAGTACCCATCGAAAAACTCCTTCTGCATTTTGAGACATTTTTGACAAGTTCTTGAATTAAAAAAAAACAATATACTATAAAACTGTAAAAGGAGCGATTTTTTTAAAATTCAAGAATTTTCAAATAAACCGCTATACTATAAAACTATGAAAAGAGCGGTTCTTTTAAAAATTCAGGAACTTGTCAAAAACAACTGAAAATTTAGGAGAAGTTTTTCGATAGGTACTAAAAGATATCAAAAAATAACTGAAATCAAAAGAAAATTTTTTTCAAATCGTCCGATTTGTCGTGAAATGCCCTACATATATAAAAACATATGTGAAAATAGATTTAAAAATACATGTAAAAATACATATAAAAATACATATAAAAATACATATAAAAATACATTTAAAAATACACGAGAAAAATGGTAAAAAATAGTGGAAAGAAGTGAAAAAGTACATATAGATAAAAAGTATTTTCATAAAACGGAAGTTTGAAATAAAATGTTATACTTAAAACTATGATTTAAGCTAGCAGAAAAATAAATGAAATAAAAAAAAGCATGAATGAGAGGCTGCAGTGATTCTAAATGCAGTATGGTAGTTACCGCAGAACTTACATTAGCGAATGGTAGGAGTAAAAACTTTTTTGTTTGAGCAGATATATGCTATTGCTTGAAAAGAAGTGGGAAGCTCCAAAAGCATGTATGCAGAAATACTGCTTTGATATTTTCGATTCGGTAAAAGAGATACTTTCGAACGTTGCTGGTAACCTCAACTGACTATACTACTGGGATTTTGCATTTTTCTCGAAACTAGACTCTTGTGACTAGAACAAAACATTGATTCAAAAGCATCCTATAATCTAATATTCCAATTATCTTCAAAAAGCCAATTTGGTCTAGTCCCATACTTAATTTTAAGTTGCATTTACAATTGCAAGTAGCAATTTTGGTCCAATAACAAAATAAAAAATGTTTTTTATTCTTTATATAGTATTAGAAACAAAATCGTTTCAATAAAAATATTGAATGAAAATATTTCGTGTTAGATTAATTAATCACAATTGCAATAAAATTCACGAATGTTAAATTCGAGTATAAATGAAATTAATAAGTTAGAAGAAATAATCACTGGCATGATTATGGACAATTTTCTATTCCTATTGTTGGAAATAATTAATACTGTATTTCTTGTACTGAAATACTTTTAATACATAATGCGGAACGGATTTTAACACTTAGAAAGAAATTTAAAAACAATTTTAGTATGTCTGAATAAATTCATTTTTATCTGTCATTTGCCTGGTCTTTATAACTTTAGCGGCATCTGCAAATGATGGTGACGTTCAGAAAACATATAGGAGTTTCTGGAATAAAGTTTTCAAGAGTTTTCAAGTGAGACTCACAGTACCAACAACTTTTATCGTACTTTGAGATATCTTATACTCTACTTGTAGTTGGCTGCAGGTTCTTCACTAATAATTTTCATTCCTTTTCTAAAATTCTGTATTGAATCATTGTTTTTAATTATTTATTTGGATTACTCGGTGTTTTATTATTTTATCAATTATTTACTGCAGAAAAAAGAACAAAACTTGAAAAAATCAGTTTTGTAATGGTTTTTGCAGTTGTACAAAATTTTGTATTTTTATTAATAGAGACAAAATTTTGTCTCTAAAATCAAAAAGTGCACATTTTTATTTTCTAGAGAGAGCCAGAACAAAAATTGGTTCAATTCCGTTTTGTTCAATTCCGAAGCTAAAGTACCTAGACGGTGGTGCCCTTTTATTAGGTTTATAATTGTTTCGTGTTTGTTTCATTTATTTATTTATTCATGAACTACACGATTTTAATACGATTTTAGTGTTCAAAAAGCACTTATTTTTTAGTAGATATGCTAAAAAATGTTTTTATTGTCTATGAAACCAAAAATTCAAAATGAAAAACACTTTAGCGTTTTTGCGTGCTGAAAAATGATAGTTTCTAACCCTAAAATAAGAAAGTTTTTATCTGCACGAATTTTTTCCGTTAAACGGTTTACTTCCGACCACTTTAAATACATGCAACAGCGATCGCAGAAAGTGATTTTCATCAAATTTGTGTGTTTGTTTGCACTTGTTTTTTCTGTGTTTTGTAATTGTTTAAAATTCGAGAATGGTTAATATTTATTTTAAAAAGACACTAACAATTTTCTTTCAAAATTTACTTTAAATTGTTTAATTTTTAAAAAAACTTGTTAACTTGATTTATTGTTTTAAAAAATGGAGATAAAGTATTAATTCCCGCAAGGTAAATCATAAATGTCTGACCAAAACAACTTCTACTACTGGAAATTTCAAGAGCAGTTAGAAAGCAAACGCTGAGAGCGTTCAGTAGTAAATATTGAGTTTGGTCAGACAAAACTGGTAATTCCTATTCTCAACGAATTTCAGTAGAATTTTCACAGAATACCGTATTAAAATTGAAATTTTCTTGTTTTTTTTATTTTTAGCTTAAAAGCAAATACTTTTTTAATACTAAACTTTATTTGAAGCCTGAACTACACTAATTTTATTACTCATTATTAACTGATTATTAACCGATTATTAACCGATTATTAATCGATTATTAACCAACTATTAACCAATTATAAATCGATTATTAACAAATTATTAACCAATTATTAACAAACAATTATTCAATCATTGATCATGCGTTTTCATTTTAAATCAAAATAAAGAAAAATGAAATAAAAATGACACTCATTCGAGCGAAACACCTAGAATATAAAAAAGTTGAGTCACTGCAAGGAGAAATATAAAATAGAGAATTATAAAAAGTCATTTGTTTTTGATATGAACAATGGAAACTTTTGTTCCGACGACGTCCTTATTTTCGTTTCACTCAGAATCAATATACTACAATCTTGAACGTTACCTTTCTTTTCCTCTTTTCATCGTTTTGTTTTTATTTGAAGTCGGGTTAGAGTCCATCGATCAGGACTAGACGTCGATTGCCCAGCTCTTTTTCCTTCTGTGTTAGACAAAGATCGATTTCGCTGATTATACTTGACTGGTGCGAATGAACCTCAGGAATCAAGAGAACCCGATCTCACAAAAACCTAGTCGTTTCAAACGAAAACAGTATTAGCAAAAAATTGAGAAAACACTTTCAAAAGACATTTACTTGCTTATTAGGCAACTGAAAAATTATAATTGAATTACGCTGAGAAAAAAACAGTAAAAAATAAAGAAAAGTTAAAAGTAAAAAGTAAAATTAAAAATAAAGTAAACTTAAAAAATAAATACAATTTTCACTATTTCAATCGGCACTGAAAAAATGTCTGGTTAACTTAACCAGAAAGGAATGTTAAATATGCCCTTACTATTTTTTCTGGATAAATTAACTAGAATATTAGTTAAGTCAACCAGAATTTTAGTTAAGTCAACCATAATTTTAGTTAAGTCAACTAGATTTTGGTTAAGCCAACTAGATTTTGGTTAAGCCAACTAGATTTTGGCTAAGTCAACTAGATTTTGGCTAAGTCAACTAGAATTTTAGTTAAGTTCGCCAGAATTCTAGTTAATTTAACCAGAAAAAATAGTACACGGAGAAAAATCGCAAGTGAAATAAACCTAAAACTTAGGTAAAAATTAATTAAGTAGTTGAATTAGAGTACTTAAGTAAAAATTACCTAAGTACTTAAGTAGAATTCGCTTAATAATTTAAGTGCACTTTACCTAATAGGTTAAGTGAATTATACTTAACTATTTCTTTCAGAATATACAAACGTTAGGTAAATATTACTTAAGTTATTTTAAGTAGAAGTATTTTAAGATTTTCCTAAACTAAATTAGGTAAATTTCAATTGCAATTTTTCTCCGTGTAAGTGCATATTTAACATTCTTTTCTGGTTAAGTTAACCAGACATTTTTTTCAGTGGGTAAACGACTTTTTGACATTGAATTAGTATAGAGGATGACTAATTCAGATTTAGAGGGTACATTTAGTAAAATCAACTCAAGAAACTAGCAGATTGAACCAACTACTTTGTTATCTTACCTTTTTGTTATCTTAACCAAGAAACTAGTAATGTTAACCAAGTACTTAGTAAATATAGCAACAAAGAAAACTAATAATCCTCTTATCCAACAATTTATTTGATAAATAGCTCAAATTATTTTTTTCGGTTCACAATCACGAATTATGTATAAGAAAAGATTGTTTTGAAAATAATTTTTCATATTATAGTCTCGCTGTATTGAAAGAATTAATTTCTTTTCAAATATCAGTTTATGAAAATAATTCGATAAATCAGTTTAATAAGTTGGTTTGTAAATAAATTAGACAAAATTAAATTACATATGTAGATTAGTGAAATAAAGCGTGTATTAATTACATACACGGTATTAATTAAATACAAAGTATTAATTACATACACCGTGTTAATTAAATGCAAAGTATGAATTAAATACAAAGTATTATTTAAATACAAGGTATTATTTAGATACAAAATATTAATTATAAAATACAAAGTATTATTTAAATACAAGGTATTATTTAAATACAAAATATTAATTATAAAATACAAAGTATTATGGTATTATTTAGATACAAAATATTAATTATAAAATACAAAGTATTATTTAAATACAAAGTATTATTTAAATACAAAGTATTAATTAAAGACAAAGTATTAATTAAATACAACGTAATAATTAAATACAATGAATTAATTTAATAAAACGTTTATAATTTTCTCGCTAATCATGAAAGTTTTGTTATTTTGTAAACATTTCGCGAGTATGATTCGATCACATAATGGATTACTTATTTTTGCCAAGATTTACATATTTACGAAACGGTTGGAAATGGCTTTTTGTCTTCAAGTTCTTTTGAGTGAAAATTCTTTATTTTTGATGCATCCATCTTTTTGCTTTGACTGGCTAACTTTCGCACTGGGAAAGACTTGTCGAAAGGAGGGATTGATAAGGACGAAGGAGCTGTCCTGATCGCGAGCATCAATCTCCCAACGAAATCGACTTCTCACGGTTTTTCGAGCCATTCTACGAGGCTGTTAACTCTTTGTTGCCTGAAAGATGCAAAAAAGCACCACCTGTTAACTCTCGGTTTTCTGAAAGAGAGCATTCCAGTGTGAGTTGGTAGACTCCAAGACGAGACGCCTATGTTCAATGAGTCAATTTCTTGTCGGGGACAGTTAAAAATAACGATGTTGCCAATCTATTATCTGTCTTCTCCGTAATTCTCTCCTTTAAACTCATCGATATTTTTCAGTATTTAACTCTCTTTCGTTCAATTTTAATTTCATAACCCAGATTTTTGTGGCATAGCAACTCAAGTTTCATTGTTTTTAATTTCTTCTCGCAAGGTTTGATATTTATTCTTTTTTAAACGTGCTCTATTTCAGAAAAATGACTCGTTATTAGACTAATTATTAGTCTCAATGAATTGCAAATGGTGTTCTAAAAAGTAGCTAATTGCATTTATTTTTTTATAGTTTTATAAATTGAATTTGCTGTTGAAAATAAATAGTTTTTAAAGACGAAAATGGTAATTAATTCCGTCGGGAATCTAAATCTAATTAATTACTGATTAATGCTCTCGTTTTGAGATACTAACTTTTATGAATTATGATACTAACTTTTTATGAACAAAAGAATATTATTACCTCCTATCGTTTTAACTTTTTTAAAAATATATTTTGCATATTACCATTTTGCGAATTACCTTTTTACATATTTCCATTTTACATTTTATTACCGAAATTTCGAATTTAAATCAATATCAATGAATACAATTTTCCGATCTTGAAGTACGCGTAAAATAGACTCTCATTTTGCAGTTACATTTTCTTGGCAAATTTAATCCACATGTCGTGTAAAAATTGTAAAAAATTCCAAAGTATTTCTGTGTAATAGAAAAAGATATTTGAATTATTCAGATTTTTCCAAGATTAATACATCTGCCTTTTAAATTGCTTTCGTTTGCTAAAAAATTAGAGTTTTATTTCATTTTTATGTACCTATGTATATAAAATTTGTGGTGCGTGAAAATTTACATAACTAATTTAACAATTTTCCAATTTCATTGAAAACTGTTGAAAATGTTTTAAAATATTCTAAACTGTGTTCATTATTCATACCGAAACCTCAAGGTACTATCACAAATCATATCGTATAGTTTAAATTAGTTATATCCATACTTCGAGGTACAGCAGTGAATAACAATTAGAATTCACTAAAGAAGTTATTCCTAGAGAAACCTACTGCATGAACTTCCACATAACCTCGTTAACTAAATTCTATAAATTCTCCTTGTAGACAAATTGCCCCTAAATAGGGACATTTATAAATTACTGTAACATTGTAGGAGTTAAAAATTACATTTTAGTCCGTTTATTGCAATTCTGCAGGAGTTAAGAACTATATTTTAATCAGATTAAATAGTTGTTAATAAATAATGCTTGTGTTTGGTTATTTTTAAACGTTTTTGCAAAGGTGATGTGCATTTAGTTTCTTGAATAATTTTGAAAATAATAATTAATAAATAAAATTAATAAATTAATTAATAGAATAGTAATAATTTGAACTGGAGATTGACTTCTCGCTATAAATTAGTAGATTGTAAGTAAATAAGTTCACATTAAAGATTGCTTTAACATTAAAAATTGCTTTAACTTGTCGTTTTTGCTTCAGTATAAAATTCTTTGATGAGTCAGACATCCCAATTTTTATAATTTAGTAAAAAATACTTCAAATGTAGGTATTCATTTTTTATTTACAGTTTAAAAATAAAAAAATGGCTCTTTGGTTATCATAAAAACTTCTTCAAAACACTGTTTTATTTAGTTTATGTATTTTAATTCGAACTTTGTTATGACTTTCGCTCTTTCAAACTTTTACCAACATCAATAATTTTTTGTTCTTAATTCAGTATCCTAATAAATTTAGTAAAACATTTATGCGATCGTGCTGATAAATGATTATATTTCTGTGGAAAATTGTCTTTTAAAATAATACAGGAAAATTAAAACAATATTTTTTTACGACTTATTTATATCTTAAGAAAGAATTGTCATATGCTACTTTTTAACAACTGTTCTAGAAATTATGAAAAGAACTTCCTTATGTTCATTTCATCATGAATTTAGATGGCTCAAAACCAATTAAAAAGTACAATTTTGTGAATGCAAACAAAAAATAAATTACAAGGAACAAAAAATAAATTATAAACCAACAAGAAATAAAGTATAAACGAACAAGAAATAAATTATAAACGAACAAGAAATAAATTATAAACAAACAAGATATAAATTATAAACGAACAAAAAATAAACTATAAACAAACAAAAAATAAACTATAAACAAACAAAAAATAAACTATAAACGAACAAAAAATAAATAATTTGAACTGCTTAAAATAATAACCTATACTAATAATAGTTACAACAATTTAATTGAAGTCTCAGGTAAATGTTTAAAAAGAAAAAAGTAAAAAAATATGAAGAATTTTAAGAAATCTGTAAATATCACATGTGAATAAAATATAAATCAAGTATTATAAGCTGCAGTAAAAAAAATGTAAAAAGCGTCTTTCAACGCTGACTATATTTTGTGAAAATTTTTTCAAAAGAATTCATAACCACTTGTGTTCCGGTCAGGAGAAATTTGCTTGATTCAGTGTCTCGCCCAAAAAGTGTTCCATATGGAGAATTTCACGCCATATGGCGCGATATTGATCTCCCGCTTCGTATAAAGTTGACAAAAAGACGAGCTACATCTATGGAATTTCGCATCGTTAGGCGCACTCGTAAATTCTAAAGGATGCGGTTTTCTGCATGCACTACTTTTATATTAAACTAGTTTCAAAATTGGCTTCATCCGACTGTCCATCGCGTCAACATCTTCATTCAATTTACTTCTTTAAAAAAAGATACGAATTGAAAAACCTTTAAATCATTTTATTTCCCTTTTTTGTTTATTATCGAAACAACTAAAAAAGTGAAATAGCAAAAATTCAATTCTTTCTTTATATAGTCTGAACTTTGCAGCCACCAAGGATAGCATCAAAATTTTTTTTTCAAGTCGAAAATCGACAATATTCTTCAGAATATTTATTCGAAAACAAAATTTTTATTTACAATTTTGCAAATACGTTCATTTAATAAAGGACAAAAGAAAAATAAAATTCATCATTCAAGGTACATTACTTGACATCATATTTTCAAGACATTTTAATTGTTTTGTTTCATCCAATTGTTCATTTGATGCTTTTTATTTAACTTTTATTTCTATTCGATCTTTTAACACTGCTATCTCTTTTCAAGAAAACAGCAAATAAAGTTGATCCCAACTGACGGGATAAAGATTGCCAGTTGCAAGGGCTTAAAGGATTTTTTCTAACCACTTTTAACTTAAAATCCGATCTTTTGCTGTTTTTTGTTTCCATTCATGATTTGATGCAAAAAATTTGGATTTTCGGTAGAAATGGAATGAAAACGAATAGAACATCTGTTATCGAAGTTTTTCTCTAAAATTATTATCGTTCAAGAAGTTTTCTTGAAACATTGAAATGCATAAATTAAACGCTCACGTATGTGAAATAATTTATTTTTTCATTTTCACTAATTGAACATACATAAGTTTAATTTATAAGAATTAAAAAATAAATAATAATATGAAAGAAGAAAAAATGAATAAATGACTAGAATAAATAAATGAATGAATAGAATAAATAAATGAGTGAATAGAATAAATAAATGAATGCATAGAATAAATAAATGAAACACTACAAAAACATGGTGTCTTATTTTGAGCAAACATTTCTTAAATTAAGACATATTTGGTGAGTAAGACACAAAAAATATCTTAATTTAAGACATTTTTGCCCAAGCAAGACACTTTTGTCTCACATTTAAGACACAATTTTTTGCAGTGAAGAATAGAATAAATAAATGAATGCATAGAATAAATAAATGAAAAAATAGAATAAATAAATGAAAAAATAGAATAAATAAATGAAAAAATAGAATAAACATACGAATGAATTACTAATAAAAATCGACAATTTAATTAATTAATTAATTAATTATTTCTTTCTTTCATTCTGTCCACACCTGAAGTTGATCGTTTATGCATGCAATTGTTTTTCGAAAGATTTGGACATTTCCTAGTGTTTACCCAATTAAAGTTTTGCGAATTTATTTATTTGCGAATAATATTTAACTATTTTAGGATTCTAATTATAACAATAGTACTCTCTAAATCTGAATTAGTCATTTTCTACTAATTCAACAGCGAAAAGTCGTTTACCAATTGAAATAGTAAACATTTACTATTTTTTTAGTAAAAATCTACTAATTCATTAGTAGAATATAACTATTTTTTAGTAGAGAATTACTAATGAAATTAGTAGTTTTCTACTAATTGAAATAGTCAAAGTTCACATTTTCAATTAGTAAAAAACTACTAATTTGATTAGTAATTTTCTACTAAAAAATACTTATATTCTACTAATTGATTAGTAGTTTTTTACTAAAAATTAGTAAATGTTTACTATTTCAATTGGTAAACGACTTTTCGCTGTTTAATTAGTAAATAATTACTAATTCAGGATTTAGAGAGTAAAATAAAATTTTATTTAAACGTTTTTAAAAGAGTATGAAATTCTTTTAAAAAAAAATGGAATTTTAAGAAGAAAATATAAAATATAAATAAAAATAAATCTTTAAAAGAAATCTTTGTTAATTAAATAATTAAATTATTTTAAGAAAGGAAAGTAAAATTGAAATTTTGATTCTTGTTTCTTGTTTCTTTTAAAAAATATAACATCTTTTTCAAAACAAATTTGACAAAATTTCTGTTAATTTTTCAGACATTTATTGCATAAACAATTACATATTCTAAAACCCTCGTAATATTTCCGTATCATTTTAAAAAAATCCTTAAATTTTCTAAAAATGTCTTGAATGTTTGCAATCTTTTAAACTTGAAATACTTTAACAATAGAGAACTGTGGGATTAATATGTTAAAAAACCCAAAAGGGTATAGAGAGATAATAAAATAAAACAAAATACTTTAACAATAGATAAAATTTAAGAAAATTGTTTTTTATTTTTCACCTTTTTTGCCAAATTTAATTTTATTTTCAACTAAAAAACACACATTCTTATTTAACTTCAATATATAATAGTTACATTTAGAGTAACAAAATAAAACTAATATTCTGACAACTTTTTGTACTTACAACTTTTTTTTAGGTACTTTTTGGATTTACTATTAAATCTGATCTTGGATTTTAAATAATGATACCTAATATTTTAGATTTATTAATATTTTAGATTTATTACATTTTACAAGTACTTTTTAAAATTATAATAGTAAATCCTAAGAATGGATTATGACATTTTACTGACTAAGAATGAAAATTCTATTAAAAAAAAATAATGACAGGAAATAAATAAAGTATATTTTTTTAAAATATATTTAGATTTTTTTATAAATAACATTCTATTTTCAATGATTTTAGATTGCGTGTTTTTAGAATAATGTTTTTAATTATTTATCAATAAATAATCTGTACTCTAATAAAAAATTATATACTTTTTTGTAATACGTTTTTTGTTCTTAATAATAGTAAGCTATAATATATTAGAAACAATTAATACAGACGTTTAAAACCTTTGCACAATAAAATTTGAAATTATTTAATTTTAAAATATTTTTGAAATACTTAATTTCAAAACTCCGTTTCTCGCGCGCTTTAGAGCGCATATATTTAGCTAGTAGAATAAATAATAAAGAAAATGGAATATTTTCATAACATTATTCCAAAGGGAAAATAATTAAAAAATGATATTAAAGCAAAAATTATGTTTTTTATTTACAAAGAATTAAAAGTTTTGTACTTTTTGCATGCATTGGTAGACAAGTGTTAGTATTGCTTCCTTTTAGCGGAAGTTGAGTTTATGTTTTAAAGAATAAAGATACGATTAGAATGGGATTTTTGTTTGGTTTCGGTCTTTTCATTTTAGAATCTTCAATTTAGCGAAAGCTGTGCATCAAAAAGTCAAGCTCAGTAAGCGTTACTACCGGCTCTAGAGACTCAAGAAAGGCTGCAAACGAATAAATTATTTCGGCAAAGTATCTACGAGAAACGCACTGCGGCAGAATCCTACTCTTTGCCAAATGCACTTCTTCGCTATTTTCATGTATCTGTAGGTGCAGGGCATGTAAGAAAGGAGAGGTTCAAGGAACTCTTGCAATAGTTTAAAAGAACCTCTTATTCCAAGAAATCAATCTTTTATATCTTAGCAGCAATTTCCAAGAAACAACCACTTTCATCAACTTTATTTTATTTGAAAAGTACCAAATACTTCTTTTACTTAACGTGTAAATAAATCAACGTTGTAAATTATGCAAGTTGTAAATTTCCGTAAGTTGTAGATTTATGTAAATTTCAAATTTGTATAAATTTATGCAAATTGCAAATTTGTATAAATTTATGTAAATTGCAAATTTGTACAAATGCATGTAAATTGCAAATTTGTACAAATTTATGTAAGTTATAAATTTGTACAAATGATAAATTAATGCAAGTTATAAATAAAAAGCAACTTATAAATTATTGTAAACTCTAAAGTAATGTAAGCTATAAATTAACGTAAGCCTCGATGTAAGCCATAAATTAAAGAAAGTTATAAATTAATTTAAATTACAAACTAAACACTATTTAAGTTTAAAAATGAATATTATAACTCAAATTCACAAAATTTAATGATTCACTTTCATTGCCATTAATGATTAATTTGATGAATTTCTCCTTGACAAATTTTTATTCCAATAAAACTATGACACTTTTGAGAAATCGTTTTCTTTCAACAATTTTCGTTTACCTAAACAATATTAATTTCTTTTTGTAAAAGTATCGGCAACGTTTAAAAATATTTCACTAGAATGCCTATTAGATATTTTTTCAATTGTCTAATTTCTAATTGCAGTGAAATAAATGTAGGCACTGTTTGTAGCAGCAAAATGTTTTGCTCTGTTTTGTTCTCTGAAGATGGAAAAGTTTTAATCGTCGCAGTGAAATAAATGTAGTCAATTTCTACATTTATTTCACTGCGACAATTAAAACTTTCCCTTCTTCAGAGAAACATTTTGCTGCAAAACTTGTTTTCACGCGCTTGAAGATAAATTCGCTCGAATTAATTTCTTGATCAATTTTTTTAAACTGTCTCACAACATTTTCTTCATATAAGTGATTTCTGTTGGAGGCTACTTCAATTTAAAAAAGAAAATAGACAGTAATGAATCTTCACTTTCTGTAATTTTACTATAGCGCAGTGTGTATTTTGTACGTGCCTTATCTTAAGGAATATTACTTAATACATTTTCTAATTTAATTTCCAGTTACAAAATATTAGTAGTAAGAAGATAGCGAAGCGTAAGGTTTTAAAAAGAAAGAATGAAAGAATGAGCGTAATAGGATAAAAAAAATTAATTTGAACTTTGGTCGCTTTTTCAGACTTCTTATGGACTGAGACGTAATTCTAGTTTAAAGGTCTTTTTACAGTACCCTTTGGCATAATAAAAAAGTTATGCATTTTTAAATAACAGGAATTCCGTAAATGCCGAAGACATTCGAGAAAAGATCAGTTCAGTATTGCTTATTGAAAATGTATTAGTTATGATTGAATGATTTCTCATGGGAAATTCAAAATTTTTACCACAACAAACTGAATAGTAAGTCATTAGGGACTGATTGTTCGTATTTCTGGAAACAGCAAGTGTTTTAGAAAACAGTATTTTGTTTCAGAAAACAGAGTCGATCTGGATATTAATTAAATTAATAAATACCTGGTTCGTTTTATTATACATATTTTGGACGATTATTACAATTTTTATATTCCTCTTTTTAATTTACTAATCTACTCAATTTATAATTCTATTTAATTTATTAATCTATTTAATTTATTAATCTGTTTAATTTCATAATCCATTTCATTTAATAATCTATTTAATTAAATTGCATTATTGGGTAATATCGACAATTAATAATCTTTTAATCGATGCTTATAATTTCACACACCAGCAACTTTTTCGTTTCTATTTTTTTCAATTTCGATCGCAGACTTTGCGATTGTGAGAATACAGAACAAAAAATTTTACATTTTCCAGCTAGAAATTACTCCTACGTGAAAAATTAACATTTTCGTAAATAGTTAATAATTTAATCAATGCTTTTGAAAATCAGTTCTAATCTGACAGAGTCAGACTAACACAAAAATACTTTGAATCAGTAGAAAAGGTAAATAATGTAAGACGAATGTAGTGAAAGAAATTTTAAAACCAATAAAAAGAAAACAATTCAGTCAGACTAGAGGAAGAAAAACTTTATATCAGTAAAAAAGCAAACAAAATCAGACTAAATTGAAAAGACTTTAAATCAGTAGAAAAAGCAAATAGACTCAGACTAACAGAAGGAAAGCATAAAAAAAGGCAAATATAGTCAGGCTAATGTAGCAAATGGGGCATTTCATTTATAACCAACCAAACATCTTTTGTTTTTTAAATTAAGAATTATTTTAAATATTCATATTTATTGTATCTAAATAAATAAAATTATGAGTGTTTTTTTATAGTAAATTAAATGTACTTCCACCTGGTATAAAAAGTTTTTAAAATTAAGTTAGTTTTCAGTAAGAAAAATTCAAATCAAACATTAATGTTTATTTTTCATTAACTTCGACCATTTTAAAAAATTTTAAATATAGTTAAAAAATTTACTTTAATTGTGCAGATTACGTATGTCAAATCTTAGAATGGCATTTATTGTTGTTTAAAAAATATTTAATTTAAAGTATAAT
>WNHD01015482.1:0-10443 GCA_011057455.1 Ganaspis sp. Gsp50 | reverse complement strand
GAACTATACCTATGTTATAATTTTTGAGACTGTATTTACACTTTGAAAATAATTCTTTGTTTTTAAAAGGAATGGTAATTTTTGGTTGTTTAGCATACACAAATTTTTTTAAATTGACAAGATCTTTATTATTATTATTATTTTTTTTTAAAGTTTTTAATGTGATTAATTCTCTTGGAAATACAAGCGTTGACGAAGTTTATAGCAGGAGGATAATTATTATTTGTCAACAGTTGTTTGGTTCCTTTTTATTTTTAAATAAAGGACCAAAGGTTCAAAACCTATTCAAAGTTGCTCCAACAGATCAATAATTTTCTTTCAAATTTATTAAAATAATTGTTTCTTATTTTGTTCTGATTGACTCGAAGTAATCGATAGTTCTACTTTATTAATTAAAAATAAAGTAAAGTTTAAAGTCGAGAATACATTTTTTTAATTTAGAAATGATCTTTGAGTTTTGGACCGATCGGAAGTTTTTCATAGAAATTTTAAGAACTATTATTTGTAAAAAAAATAGTAATAGAACATTAAAGACAATATACAGTTTATGCATTCAGACTCAATAGTTGTGTAAGTATAACTATAACTACATCTTTTCAAAATCTTCATAAAAGAAATTCATAATAAACTTCACCACTAGGAATTGTTACATCAAAAGAAGATAAGAACTACATAGCAATAAAGAATATTCGTATTGAAGAGACAAACTTTGCAATCTATAATTTTGTATAACGCACAATTGAATAAAGTTTTGCTCTAAAGAACTTTGAGGTACTTACTGAACTTTCTTTCGACATAGGTTTCTATTGAAAACACGTTTAAAGAATTTGATTTCTATTTTCGTAAGTTACTTTTAGTTTTTTCTCCTTTACTTCCTTAAAGAATTATAATTTACTTGAAATTATAATTAAATTATAATTAATAATTAATCAATTATAATATAAATATCCTCAAAAGAAATTTTTATCTAGAAGACATTCCAGACCTATGGAATTCTAATCTTTGTCAAATGCAACTCTTGGATTATTATGATTCATATGGAATTCCAGTTGTGGAATTATAATTAACTTGGAATTTCACAAATGGAATCATTATGTACATGGAATTGAAAATTGAAAATTTTATACTTAATGGAAGAACGCACATAAAATCCATGTGGAACTCTAGACATGTAGAATTATTATTCGAATTATGTGTACGAAGAATCTCAATTTTAGAAAAACTAATTTACTTTAGATGTTGCTTCTTCGAAGCTTGCAGATAAAAGAAAACGATTCCTTGAATTTGTTCTGCGAATTATTAAATTTTTTCGCTCTTTAAAATATATTTTTGTTGAAATAATTCAAAGTCAGACATCTCCTTGACAATTTCGGTAAAGTATTTAGTAATCAATTAAAGGGGAGATTCATAATAATTTGGTGTCCAACATATCCAAAGTGCTCCAGATGATACTATTTGAAGGGATTTAGTGGTCACAGTCGTGAGATAAAATTTTGAATTTAGCCGATTTATAAATTCGCATTAACAAGGGCGTGGTGATTGAGACGATGGGGAGGGGTGGTATATCCCTAATTAATAAAATCACGTCCCGTAACTCGCTTTCCATCATTTCTTATCGGTATCTAAATAAACAAGTGTTTCGTCATGATCCGTGTGCGTTGCCGACGGCCTTGGAGGTAAAACGTATTTAACTTTCTCAATTTTATTCTTGTATTTTTGAATTTCTAAAATCATTTTTATTTATTCGTGTTGTTAATATTTAATAAAAGAGTGGCGACTTATATGAGGCAACACAAATGAGGTGATGGGGACAAAGGGACGAATTCTAAAATTTGATTAGAATTTATTTGCACCAGTTCAATGAGCATTGCCCTTATCGAAAATTAAAGTACATAAGCCATTCACGGTATTTGAATTATTCAGTACACAAAAAGTGGCCAAGGGGTGTAAAATATAAAGTTTCTAAAGTATAAAGCATGCCCTCGAGTAAAGAACTAAATCAGAATTTGGGGGATATAAAAAAATTATCCAAAAATACATAACGCAGAATTAATATTAATCTTTAATAAAAACGCGCTTAATGAAAATAACGTTTGTATTCAAGCGTTTGCAGAGTTAACGTACTAGCAGTGTTCCCCATCCCTTTGACATTACTCGAGTCACTACACTTAAGTTTTGGTCACTGATATTACAAACTCCTTCTTGTGCATAGACGCAGGAGACTGCTTCTGCGCTGTTACAATTTGAGGCTCTCCTCTATGTTCAGTGATACTCTATGTTCAGTCTCTCTATTAGCTACTCTATCCTGCATCAGTGATTTGGCTAACTTGTATTGGTTCGTTTGCAATGATTTAATTAAATCCTCGCATATAATTATTATTATCCTCCAAATGATGATGAAAGGATTCCCAATCGTCTTTTAGATTAGAAATAAATATCCCACTACGACACAGGAATTCCGAATCAGGTATTATAGGAAACGGGAAGGAAAGGGATTACAACTAATTAATTTCTAATTTGATTCCTCCTGGATAATTTGATAATTATGGAGGATGATTCTATTTGGAGGATGATTCCTCCAAATGATGATGAAAGGTGTGCCAATCGCCTTCTGAATTAGTAATAAATATCCCACTACGATTCAGGAATTCAGAATCAGGCATTACAGGAAACGGAGAGGAAGTGGAATACAAATAATTAATTTTTAATTTGATTCCTCATGCACAATTATGATCCTCTAAATGATGATGAATGGTGTGCCAATCGCCTTTTCAATTAGTAGTAAATATCCCACGACGACTTAGGAATTCAGAGTTAGGTATTACAGGGAACGGGAAGGGAAGGGAATAGAAACAATTAATTTGTAATTCAAATTAAAAAATTAATTATTTGTATTCTGTTTCCCGATCTACACATGAAATTACCTCTACTGTGGAATTGCACAAATAAAATAAATGCAATATAAAATTCCATGCATGAAATAATGATTTACATAAAATGACAATCTTTACAAAATTACACACATACTGACAGCATTTCTTATTATTTGATTTTTCTTCAATTGTATTTGTAGAATTAGGACCTACATGGAAATCATTATAATTTTTTCTCAACTCCTCACATTAAATCTATGAAAAAGCTTAAACGTAGAATTATAACCTATATTCAATTTCTTAAAGAATTATTATCCATATTGAAAGATTTTCTGAACTTATGATGCGATTCAGGAAAGTTATGATATGAGACGTAGTGTTCGGTTTTTAAGAATTTACACATTCGGACCCACGTGAAAAGATTCCATGGAATGATTCCAAAAGAATTTTCAGAAGAGTTCCCAGAAGAATTTCCAGAAGAGTATCCAGAAGAGTTTCCAAAAGAGTTTCCAGAAGAATTTTCAGAAGAGTGTCCAGAAGAGTATCCAGAAGAATTTCCAGAACAATATCCAGAAAATTTTTAAGAAGAGTTTCTCGAAGAGTATCTACAGAGTTTCGAGAAATGTTTCTAGATGAAGAATTTCCAGAAGAATTTCTGCAATGATTTCCAAAAATGATTCCCGAAGGGTTTCCAGAAGAGTTTCCAGAAGAGTCTTCTTGAAACTTTTCTAGATATTAATCTGTAAATTCTTCCGGAAAATCTTCTGGAAACTCTTCTGGAAACATTCCACGGAATCTTTTTCTGTGGGGAGATTATGACCTATATAGAAAGTCGCAAAGATAATTTTAATCTTCGGGGGATACTACATAGAAAATTGTAATCTTTGCAAGATTCTACACAGGAAATTGTAATATTTACGGGATACTACATAGGAAATTAAATGATCTTGATAAAATTCCTCATAAGAAATTAACGTCTTTAGTAAAATCAATAGAAGAAATTAAGATATAGATGTATGGAATCGAAATCTATGATAATAATACAAATCCAAAATTACAATCTATGCATGCGAAATTGCTGACATGTTTACGATCTAAATAGAATTAGATCATGGAGGTCTGAACAATTTTTGCTTCCTCATAAGGAGACATTGTTTTATTTTAGGTTGATTGAACTATTACGCAATATAATTGACGAAAGAAATTATTTACGAAAATTAACATTTGAAGCTCAAATGATTAACTAGGCAACATAATTTTAATAATTTTTGACATATTTGTTACGATTGTGTGCCAGAAAAATAAGATTTTTAATTTTTGGAGATTATCTAGCCATTCACATAAGTTGGTAAGACTTACGCTTTATATTTATTTTCGATTAGGGTTCGTTTATTAGGTCAGCTTTACGGGAGCTGTTATTACATTGTTATTTATTAAATTACGAAAATAATATCTTCTGCGACATAAGAAAAACAATATTTACAATAATTTAAAATAATAATATATAATTTTAATTACATCAAGACAGGAAATAATTCTGATTTCATCGGATTCTATTTCTGTAAATCTTTGTGATATACGAATTATCCCAATGGCAGAATTTTATATTCGAACTTTTATGAAGCGTCGAGCATTGCTGTTTAAATATTACGTGCCAGGGGAGCGAGTTACAATAGGACAGGAAGCAACTTTTCGCATGCATTTCTATTTCTACAAATCTATGCGTTCAAAAACCATTTTGCTCACATAATACACCGGTATTGTACAAAACATAATATAAAAGTCTTTGTTCTATTGCTTATGGTTATACTTTATTTTAATATATTACACTTTATGTACCTAAATTGGCTTCTTTTTAATCCTAATCGTCAATATAATCTTTGTTGAATTCTATAATCATGTGTATAATTTTGATAAATTCCATGCGTATAATTTAGATCAATTGAGAATACTGCAAATGAAGTTATAACCTTTGTGTATATTACCATCATGAGTATGAAATTTCACACCTTAGATTCTGCTTCACATGGAATTACATTGAATCCGGTAATCTATCAATCCGGAATTGAATCCCAATGTGAAATTGTGCATCCACAAGTATTATCACACAAATCATTACACATCTGTCTGGAATTCAACTTTCTTCCTCTCGCTCTAAAGAAATCCTATTTCCATTTTTGATAAACGCGTCAAAAGTCTTGTTTCAAAGGGTCCAATTATTTAAAAAACAATGTTCCTAAATAGAAAGTAACTATGTCTGAATAACTGACTTCTATTGTACAATTTGTATAATAAATGAAGTTTCTTTCACTAACATGCAGTCAGCATTTTCTCTAGTGCAACATGCTGAAGTTACTTTACGAGAGAGTCATTAATCCTTCTTTATCGAAGATTAGAAAATTGCAATTTCCCAAAAAGATCTTGATCTCGGTAAGGAGAGCAAAGAACCAGTGGACCAAAAGTGTCCAAGGAGTTCGCGTTAGCGTAAAACGGATGCGGGTAGCGTGGAGTGCAAGCGAGTTCGTTGAACCAAGATCGCTTCGAAAATGCGGCGAATTTCGAATCCTAGCTGCATGCGTCACACGGATCTCCTTTCTCGCTCGGAGATAGGGGTTAAGGGCGTTAGGACTCGACCTTCCATCAAGCATCGGAGACTCTTTCCAATTGGATTTTTACATAAATAGGTCTGTTTGTGTGTGAATGTGTATAATGTCTTCTTTTTCTACATTTTTGACTCCTGTCACTATTTTATACCGAAAGAATACATTGTGTCACGTTTTGCTAAGAACCCCTCTCCTTTAGAACTTGACATCATTTTTGAACGCGCCCATATATGCAAATGTGCGTATGTGTGTTAATACACTTGTGTAAATGCAAACGTACGTACATATATAAATATGCATTCTGCATACACATGCAAATATGCATACATATGCAAATATGTTTACACATGAAAATATGTGTATGTGTACTAATGCATTTGTGTGGATATGCGTACATATAATGTGTGTATGTGTACTAATGCATTTGTGTGGATATACGTACATATAACGTGTGTATGTGTACTAATGCACTTGTGTGTATATGCGTACATATAAATGTATGTATGTGCATCTATGCACTTGTGTGTATATGCGTACATATAAATGTATGTATGTGCATCTATGCACACGTGTGTATGCGTTTGAATTTGTATACACAATTGTGTGTATGCAAGTGTACATATGTTGGTGTGTGTGTTGACGTGTATTTATAATACGTATAGTACATAATTACATATGTATCACTGTGCCTGTGAATACATGCGTGTCAGTATCTATATAAACGTTTTTGTATGTATTTATGTATATATGAGTGTGAACGTATACGTGTGTATGTATGTAACGTTTTTATATGTATTTATGTATGTATGAGTGTGAACGTATACGTGTGTGTGTATGTGCATGTGTGAGGGTGTGTGTGTGATTATGTATGTGTGTGCACCGACCGAGCAGAAGCAACCACCTCAGCATCAGTATGAGCATCTAGCTGACTTGCTTCGGGATAGGATACTATAGAATAGAATGGAATGTTTCGAGATGGGTTGGAGTGGGGCAGGGTCGAACTCATGGACGAATGAGCCGACGGAGCGACGGATAGGACGGCTGGCGCCTCTAGTCAGATCGATGCACGTGGCTCCAGCTGGGCGCCGCTCTTCGTACATCTCCTGCACCCCCTTTATTCCCTCTTGACTCCCATCCTGTCGTTTCTACACTCTCCAGGATGGGGTACCGGGTTGGGTTCTTCCTCTGTAGTACTGCTTTTCTGGCTGTAGTACGTGCGTTAATACGTCGCGCCGGCGTGCAACCCTTCTGCTCTCATACCAACTGCCTTTATACTTGTGTTACAACCACGACAAATGCACTTGCTTTTTTCTTTATACTACTGCGTGTGTGTGAAACTCCACACACACATTTGCAATTTTCTATAGTTGCACATCTCTGTGCGTATCCTAATACACGAGTTTATGCTTTCACATGTTTATGAGTGTTTTTGAGTGTATTCATATGTGTGTTTATGCATGTATATGCGTGTATATGAATATATGTGTATATGAATATGTGTGTATATGAATATGAGTGTATATGTATATCTGTGTATATATACCTATATGTATGTATATGTATATCGGTGTATAAGTATATATGTATACATGTGTGTATATGTATATGTGTATATATGTACGTATGTGTGTATATATGTATGTATATGTGTATATATGTACGTATGTGTGTATATATATATGCATGCAAATGAACGTGGATACTTGTACGTTTACTTTTTACCCTCTTAAATTGAATCAGTGACATTCTCACTGATTTGAAATCAGTGACCGACTTTTGGTTGACGAAACAGTGAAAAAAAAATTTCCAGTCAAATTTCACTGATTCGCCATCCAGAAGTCGGTCACTGACTTCGAATCAGTGAAAATTTCAATGATTCAATTTAAGAGAGTAGTAAAAATATTACATTTTAGTAAAAATATTACTTGTTAGTAAAAAGATTACATTTCAGTAAAAAGATTACATTTCAGTAAAAAGATTACTTTTCAGTGAACAGATTACTTTTCAGTAAAAATATTACTTTTCAGTACAAAATTTATTTTTCAGTTTAACCTTCCGGAATCAAAATAATCTATGCGTGACTTTGGTTGTCCCCTGGTTGAGCGAGTCTCCGAGTGTTTCAGGGGCCAATGAAATTCAAGGGTAGGTTGTTTTGACCCCGAGAGGTTCAATTACATTTCCAGTCACGGTTTTTAGTTATACTTTTCTATGGATTCCTTTATCAAAGAGAAACTTCGTAAATGTGTGATATACACATGCACATGTACTTGTAGAAACTTGAGTAACGTAGTACTATTTTGTGCTGTTGTATTACTCCATGACCCACCCACACGCAACGCACCACCGAGCAACTAACACAGATCACTGTAGTCGTGTCACTCCTGCTTGTATGCCCACTATCAATGTATCAGGACTATTCCCATTTTTTCTACTTACAAGAAGACTCACTCTTTAGGCTGAAATTAAGGAGGCGCGATTCTACTCAATTCTAAGTGGAATCGATTTCTGTCTTAAAAATCGATTATTCTTTGTTGAATCAAAGTTTCCATCGGAACCTCAGGGCAAGCGCAGGACCTCAGGGGCATCGGACCCTTAGCTTTCGTAGAATCTGTCCGTATTATCAGCTTGGTAAATAGCGTTTTCTTTATTAAAAATCAATTTCATTTTGCAGGGAAATTAAAATAGAAGAAAACTCCTTGGTCCTTAAAAATTTGATACATTCAAATTCATGTAAAACCTGAGTTTAAATGAATTAAATTATTTAAAGAACGTCAGCTACCAAATTTAAAAAACTGATTTTTCGATTTATCAACATTAGACAAAATTTCTGTATACATATTTATCATCTACTTAATCTAGTTACCGTTTTCTCTTGAATAATGTATGTGAGCAATAAAACATTCATATAAATCCATCTTCTGACCCTATTTTCCAATAAAAATTGAAAGTTTACACTTTTTAATAGTTCGTTTTACTTTACAAGACCTTCAGTTCACTTTTCTTATCCAGATTACCCTGCTCAACATTTTATAGTAAATAATTAATTTTAAAAAACATTGTCACATTGACGTTAATAATAGCAAGTAATAACAATCGTTGGCGTTAATAATAGCAACTCGCAGTAAATATTAGTTAAAATATTAACAAACAATATAATAATAATAATAAGTAGCAAATTATACGCGCGCTAAAACGCGCGAACATTATATGGGGAATTGTTAAATTCTAAAAATCCCTACATACAAATCTTAGTATTTAGGACTTTGGAAATCACACCAAGTTTCATTAAAATCGGTCAAATCATTCTCGAGATATCCTGGCGACAAAAAGGATGTCACACACACACACACATATATATACATCTATAGACATTTACTTTAAACTTCGAATTTAAGCTTGTTAGTTGAAATTAAGTCGATTTAGACTATCTTTGGAAAGTCGAACATCTTCACGATTACAATGGTTTCTGTGAGGAAGAAAGAATTAAAATCTTTAAATATACACGGAAAAATTTAGTTTGTTGAATTTTACAAAACTTTTTGTATTCTTGGATATATCAATTCACAAATTTAATTTTATATGATGTACAGAGCAGTTTTGTAAAATCTACAAATATTCCAGGACAACTTAGAAAACTATATTGAAATGTTGTAACCAACTTAGTACTTGGTAGTATAAATATCAACTTTGTGAATTCATATATCCAAGAATACTAAAAAGTTTTGTAAAATTTAATAAACTATATATAATATTTTGAATTCTTTCAAAGTATTTTGAAGTGATTTTAAGTATATTTAAATTCTAGAGATAATTATTTTCAAATAACTTCAATTCATTCAAAAATAATTTAATTCCTTCCAAATATTGAAAAATTCTTTTTTTAATTGAAAAGTATATTAAAAACTATCATGGAAATTATATATTTTTCGCATGAAAATCATAGATAACTCATGGAATTTTGTAATGGAAAATTTATGGAAATCCGGAAAATACCCTTTTATTAAAACAAAAAAATGATAAAATCACTTCGCTGTGGTAATATTTTCCTTAGAATAGATATACCATTTATCTAAAAAATAATACCTACATTTTGTAAATCCAAAAAGTTTTACATTAAAATTGTTTCTTCTTTATGTTACAACAATTTTTTTCATTTGATTATCTATTTACTTAAGAAACTTTTTACAGGGCGGATATTATTTATCTTCTTTCATTATTTTTTAAAATTGAATTATCATACGAAGAAAGAATTGCTTTAAAAACACTAAAAACATATTAAAAAAATGTAAAAAAGAATATTCCAACAAGCCAAAAGTATAGTTATTGACCTGCTCGATACAGTGATTGACAATCAGCTTGATAGTGAGTGTCCATTTAAAAATATCAATTATTATTACAATAAAGAAAAAATTTAGAATGTTTGTATAAATATACAGACTAAATTGAGGAGTGAGCTAATAAAAGTGGATAAATACGATTTTTGTCAATTCACATAATCAAATAAATGTTGTTTGATACATAACCTTAAAATTCACATTAAAGTGAAAAATATTGCTAAATTATGTAAATACGAATATGCTTCTGGTTTAGGAAGTGTTGTTACTAATTAAACTTAATTTGTACACAGAAAAGTTTAAAATTTTGTTTATTCTTTTTAGTAAAAATGATTACTTATTATAAATAAGTTTAATTAAGTCGAAATGTTTTTAAATTAAAAATTCTTTGTGGGAAAAATCCTTTTTCGAAATATAATTATGATAGATCGTTGTGTATATCACGGTCCTAAATATGGTGGATTTCACGTGTAATGTCGAACTAAAAAAAAAAGTGTCCCGATTTATTTTAAATTTTCGTTTTGAACAGTCCTATATGGGTTAGTAATTTATCACATAAATATTTTGAGATTTTATCAAAAATTGTAGGAGTGGGAGGGGGTGACATTTCGGAGTTTTTTTATGTCACGCTCT
>WNHD01015478.1:0-10477 GCA_011057455.1 Ganaspis sp. Gsp50 | reverse complement strand
TTGCTTTTAGACAAATATCATGGTTATTCTTTATAATAGTATGACGAACAAGGTTCCAATAGACATTTTCATTTAGGTTAGACTTGATTTTAACATTTACCTTAACTTACATAAGCCGTCAAAGATTATTTGTCAATCATCCTATTGTGGATCACTGTATTAAACAATCGTGATTATTTCTGCTCCAGTTGCGGATCATCCCATAATTATGGATATATGTTACTTATAGGTGTTCTTAGGTCTCTATAGGCATGGAAGGAAATGCCTCTTATGTGAAAATAATAAAAAAATTGTTTTAAATGGCTCCAAAACTTGTTTTTAGCACCAAATTGGTTATGAATGTAATATACTTGATTCAATTTGAATTACATTTTTTTTTTTAATTTGTAATAATGATCTGTATGCCTCCCGTAACAATTACTGATAATTGCAATTTATTTATTTTCAAACGCATAAGCACAGTGACCATTTGATCCACCACTGGTGTCTTTACCCTATATGGTGAATTATCAGTCGTCAGTATTTAATAGATATGGAGCAAAATCTGATTAATCTTCCTGAGTCAAATGTTGTTGAGGATAAAAAAAATACAAGTGTATACCTTAGTTGAATTGCGATTTCGAAACTATGAGTGTCAATCCAAGATTTTATAAATTTTTATAAACTTGGTGTACAAGATTTTTTCAGTAAATATTTTTGTATAATACTAATTAATTTGAAAATTTTAAATTGTGTTTTTCTAGAAAAGAATTTTGTGAAAAAACTGTGCATTTGTAAAAAAAAAACTAATTGTTTATAATACAATTTCAGTTTTTGAAGAAGGCAGTATATAAGCATACAATATTTTCTTTCATCAACCACATCTGTCTCGGGAAGATTGATAAATTTTGCACCAAAAAATGTACAAAAATTAATTAAATCGACAGCAAATTAAAATAGAATTCTAGAATTAACTTCTTAATTTACATTTCAGAATCAATTAGATTTTTTAGAGGGGAAAAAAATAATTGCGAAAGCAATTAATTCGAAAAGCACACAAACTGAACGAAAGGCAATTACTGATGATTTATTATCAAAATCGCCGAAAATTCAGTTGCTTTATGTTACTCCTGAAATGTGCGTTCAACCGAATTTTAAGGTAATTTTTATTGTTCGATAATTATTTGTTGATGCATTATTTACGTTATTATTTACAAATGATTGTAATTTTCATATAACTTTTGTCATATATTTTTCCTTTAATTTGGTATTGTAATTTAAAAAAATTCCCAGGACATTGTAAAATCATTAAATAAGAACAAAGCTCTTGCGTATTTGGTGGTTGACGAGGCGCATTGCTTGAGTCAGTGGGGCCACGATTTCAGACCAAGTTATCGGAAACTCTCCTTTTTCCGCGAGTCTTTTCCGGAAGTACCTGTAATCGCTTTAACAGCAACTGCAACAAATGAGGTAAAGAACTAATCAAAAAAATGTCCACATTTAAAAACAAAGCATCTATATTCACATCTTTTTTCTAGGTAGTGAAGGATATTACTTCATCGCTCAATATGAAGAATCCATTGATGATTTCAACGCCAATTTTCCGCTCAAATCTTTATTATGACGTCTGGTTTACAGACACAATAAAAAGTCCCATAATGCATTTGAAAAACTTCATTGTTAATTCTCTAGGAACTGTAAACGATATAAAGCCGGTATACAAATTGATTTTTAATCTTTAAGACAATTTTATGTTGATAATGACAATTTTGTTTTTAATAAATGATTGTTTAAAAATAATGCCAGGAGCGCAGAAATTGTGGAATTATCTACTGCCGACGGAAAGAAGACACGAGTATCGTAGCAGAAAAATTATCTAGTCTTGGAATTTCAACTTTAGCTTATCACGCTGGTGATAAATTGATTCAAATAATCTAAACTTACAGAAAAAATGATTAAATATGTGTTATAAATAGGATTAATTAATAAACTAATTTCATTCTAAAAGAATAAAAATGTGTTTATAGGATTGAAAACTAAGGAAAGAGAAATAGTTCAGGATAAATGGACCTCTGGAGAAGTTCCAGTGATTGCAGCGACTTGCAGTTTTGGAATGGGAGTAGACAAAGGACCAGTCAGGTTAGTTAAACATTTGACATATAATTTGTTAATTTAATACCTAATATTTCGTAATAACAATTATATTAACCTATAATCCAAATTCTTTCTTTAAATTAAAAATTGATTAACAGATTTGTCGTTCATTGGACGGTTCCACAATCAATCTCTGCATATTATCAAGAATCTGGAAGAGCTGGGCGTGATGGAAAACCAGCTTTTTGTCGAGTGTACTTTAGTCAGGAAGAGTGCAACATTATTTCCTTTCTCATAAAAAACGCAAAGGGAGAATTTTCCCAATTGTCTCCCGATATTGCGAAACACAAGTGGAACGATTTTGAAAAAGTTGTTTCCTACAGCATGGACGTTAAGTACGTCTTTCTATATAAACATTTTATTTTTGTGTAAAATATGATTCTTTTTATATTTTAAAATATTGCTTCTCATAGAAGAAGTTCTGATTTTCTTTCTTCTACAATATTGCTACATTTAACAATTAAAATGTTGTTACTGCTTTATGATTTTAGATGTCGTCACGGGGTTTTTTCCAAGTATTTTGGTGACTCGATTCCCGCTTGCGTAAATTTGTGCGACGTTTGTAAAGAAAAAGACGCCGTGAAAGGTAGATTAACAGAATTAGAATTTTGTCAAACGAAAATTAAAAAACGAGATAAAGACGATGGTTTTGGACTCGTTAAATTCGATAATGACTTATTCGTTAGCAATTCAGAAGGTTATGAGGATTTTGCAGAAAATGATGAAGATGATAGGAAAAAGGCAGAAAAGGAGTTTATTGAACGTCAATTTGCCATTAGACGCGGGCAAAAAGACCCACAAGAGGTATTTTAAAAATCTGAAAAAACCAGTTTATAAAAAAAGATAAAGAAAAAAAAAATAATAATTTTTTTTTAGGAAAAAAAAGAGCAAGAGTATGCAAAATATTCTTACGTTTTGTCCGCGGAATTTACGTCAAATAAAATTAAGGGCCTAACTGTTAAGGTAAAGAATTGAAATTTAAATACATATGAATTGCAATACAATGAAAAAGAAATTAAAATAATATGAATGAAATTCACAAAATGAAGTAAAATAAAAATAATGGAAGAATAAATATAATTAGATATCGTTTTTTAAAACATACTGTTTTAATTTTCAGATGAGAGAAGCTTCCTACGATCAACTTTATGAAGTTATATCGAAAAATTGCAGAATGTCTGATGAAAAATGGTCAACTGAAAAAATTAGGAATTTAGCTCTTCAATTGGAGTACAAAAATCTTTGTAATACTCGATTAATTAATGCCTATAAGCTCGCAATGCATAAGTTGGTAAGTCATCAGATTCAATAATTAGCTCATGAAAATTAAAACTCGAAAAAATATAATTTTTTAATTTAGAAATTATTATTCCATATTGTTATATTATTTGTCATTCTTTTATCAATTTGAAGTTCACTTAATTGCGAACTCTTTCGTTCGTAACTATTCCAGACGTCGGCGATACGAAAATGTAACGAAAACAATTCTCTCCACGAACATCTGAAATCAAGCAATATGAATTTTGAAATGGAACGGGAATTAACTAAATTCAAAGACGCAAAAAGTAGCGATGCTAAATTCGACGGGTTTAAGACAGCTCTAGAAATTCGCAATTCAACTCAAGAAAAGACTGAAATCCACTCGAAAGAATCTTGCTCCAAGTCGGAATATTTTAATCAAAATTTGCTTCCAGATCTTAACAGTATAGAATGCTTGAAAAATATCCAATTTGACGGTTTTAAATCAGCACTAGAAATTATTAAAACCCAAGAAGCGGAATTGGAGAAAAAGAAGGCCGAAGAGTCGCGGAAAAAAGTCGACGATACAAAGCAAAAAAGAACGGAAAGAAGAAAAGACGAGGATCAAGATGTTGGTAAAAGAAGGGAAAAAAGAAGAGACGCACTTTTTGACTGTAAACCTAAAGAATCACCGAAAAAGAAATTCGAAGGCTTCAAATCGGCGCTGAAAATTGCTAAAGACGAGAAAATTGAGCAAGGTGAAAAAATTTCAAAAGAACAAATCCCGAAAGAGGAGAAAATCCAGAAACGAAAATTAAAAACGGAAGAGATTGAGGCGAAAACAATGAAACAAAATAAAAATTATAAAAAGGACGTAGACGTCGCTTTACACTGGAAAATTTCCGAAATCACAAAAAAAAATCTTCAGGAATATTTTCCATCGCCTGATATTCCCGACAGTGAAACTTTCAAATTAATTTGCCGTAAAATGGTCCATCAATTACTTGCCAAACGAATGTCAGGTACAGATTTTTTTGTTTGATTTAATTGAGAACAAATTTAAATTCTCTATTTTATTTAAATACATAATATAAAGAAGCATTCTCTGAAAAAAGACACCCAAAAATTAATTGTTTTAATAATTAAATACATATGTTATATACTATGTAAAAAAGGAAATGTTTATAGTAGGATTTTAGGCCGGTGTAATGCGTGGATGCCATACTATCAGGGCCTCAATCTTTATGCAACGTAATTTTCGAAACGACTTGACTTTTGAAAGAATAGACGGATTTTAAAACATATACAGAGTTTTTTGTTCAGAATTTCTTGAATATTACGATTAGTTAACTTACAGAAAAAAATTATATTCAAGCACCAATAGTTCCCCTGCTATTCTAGTATAAGCTGTTTATTATTTCTGTTCATTTTCAATCATAAATTTAAGGTTTAAAAGGTTTTACAGCGAATTTTCATTGTATAATTGTATAAACGTTTGTAGATATGTAGCTGCCTTAAAATGCTCTTTGTTAGGGTGAAAAGCTGACGGAATAAGGGCCATTTTGAGATATTAACGAAAAAATCCAAGAGGGTTAAAATTTCAAAAGAAAATTTATTCTTGACTTTTCTTAATGAAATACACTGAAAAAAATGCTTAATAGATTTGACTACTTTTTAATTCTATAATTTCCTTAGTCCAATAAGGCACCAAAGATTTTTTTTTCTATATTAATTACAGCATATGTATAGTAAAACTAACTACTTTCCTTAGTTCAATCAACTACTTTTCTTAGTTCCATATGAGACAACAGTACTACTTTTAATTGAATGAACTGTGAAAGATAGTTCAATTTACTATGATAATAATTAGTAAATTTACCACACTATTAAAAATAATTACTTAATGTAGTAAAGTAAACATGTTTATTATTATTTGTATTATTGTTATTCAAGTTCAATTATTCGTCATTTTCCCTACTACTTTTGTTTTATTTTTATACACCTAAAGGAGAGTCCAGAATAGGTAGTTTATGAATGTCGACGCGTATTGACAAGTCGACGTTGAAAACCTAACCTAGAACCACCTATTCTGGACTCTCCTCAACAGAGAAAAATCCCTAAACGTGGGACCCAAGCATTCGTAATCCGATAACCTAACCACTAAACTACGCCAACACGCTACGAAAACTAGTAGTTAAATTTACTACTTTAAATAGTCGTATTTACTACTTTTAGTAGTATGCAGTATTTTGCAGTATTTTTATTCTTTCATTAACACTTGAACAATAAATTTTAATTACATTAAAATATCATTTTTAACTGAACAATAATAGTTAGGTAGTACCACTTTTTACTCTACTGAGGCAATATACACAGTTGAAAATTTTATGTCCCAGGAGGTCCACTCAAAATAATTTAACACAAAAAATGTGTTACATTAACACAAATTTTGAGTGGACCTCCTGGGACATAAAATTTGTGTTAAATATACACAAAATTTTCAACAGTGTAGTTGATTTGATAACATGGTTGTTTGAACGTACTACTTTTTCTAGTCGCAATTCTACTACTGACATTCTGTTTCAAAAATAACTTTACTATTACAGTTACTTTTACTAATAAATTTCAACTGCTTAAGAATGGTATTTTTAATTAAGTAATAACAGTTATTTCAAGTATAAATGTACTTAGTTTAATTATTTTCAGTTCTACTAAGGGACTCTACTTGAATTTTTCAGATGGATTTTTTCAGTTTATTAATTTAATATATTAAATTTAAATTTGTTTAGGTTAAACAATTGTAAAATTCAAGAAAGTCTGCTCAAAAAACCCTTTACATGTTTTAAAATCCGTCCACTCGTTCAAAAGTTATGTTGTTTCGAAAATTACACTGCGCGAAAGTAGTTTTTCTAGTGTTCGGCTCTTTTTTCAGGAAATGCCTCTAGACTGCATTTCATTAAAAAAAAAAAAATTTCAATTTTTCAGAGGAGAAAGACATAAGGATTTTCGTCAGGAAGAATTTGGCTTTTTTTAAATCGAAACTAAGCAAAGCTTAAATTAAGTTTTGCGAGATTTTGGGAATTTTTGACCGCAAATATATATCATTATTAAGTTCCTATTTCATTAATCATATTTATTAATTATTTTTTTGTACGTGTTTATTCTTTTGTGGAATTTAATTATCAGCGTTAAAATAAAAATTATTTATAATTTATCATTTTCCATCGAAATTTTATATGAAGATGTGAGTAGATGGTATTTCTGTGATTGTTTCATTCAAGTAATTTAAATGTAAAATACAAAAGAATTATTTTCAGTAATTAGGAAGCAATTAATGAACAATTATTCGATGTTTGCTAATTAAAAGAACTCATATGTTTTGAAAATATTTATAACCTGAAATTCATGATTTTCAATCATTATTTAAAATGATTCTCCTTTATTAATTTGACATTTTATGTTTACAATTTCAATATTTGATGTCTTGAAATCAATTGCAAAAAGTTTTGTTCGTTTCTTTAATATTCGTAAATTATTTATCACATAATTTAAAATTGGATGTCAATCTCTAAAAACTTGTTATTCTGACATTGGTCTTTTCTAACAAGGCACAGTAAGACGAGTTCTTTTAATTAGCAACCATCGAATTTAGAGTAAAAAGGAAGATTTACGATTTCTTTCCTTAGTTTTATCACACTGGATCCTTTTATCCTATATCAGATAATAAAATGATTTTTTTTATATTTTAATAATATAAAGGGGGTTTACATTTACTTACGATTGTATATTAAAAAAAATTATGAGTGGAAAATTATGTCCATTTTATGAACATTCCATTTCTTAATCAATTTCTAAATTACATAAAATTACATAAAACATCACTGAAGAATTACAATTTTTAATGTTAAAGTAAAAAATAGAATTTCAAATGTAAAAAAATCGGGCAAGTGCGAGTTGGACTCAGCCCAAAATCGAAGAGTTCCGTACCTTAATTATGTATTTAGTAAAATAATTTAATAATTTGAAATAAGCTTGCAGTTAAATCTTCCGAGAATTGCACTTAAAGCTTTAGGAAAGGTTCAGTGCTATGGGCATTAACAACATTTTGATAATCGCTTTCTATCGCGTATTTATATATTTTTGCAATTTTCTTATCAAAGGATATATTTGTATATATTAATCTAATGCCAGCAATTTAGGTAAAATATCTTCTCCGTTGAAAGGAAATAAATTGTCCCATTCATGAATTTTTGGTAAAAAAATTGAATTTTTTCTTGACACCCATATAACAATCAAGCCAAATCATATTGAATATATTTTTTATTTAATCTACAACTAAAACTACACCTCTATAACAAATTTTAGCCATCTAGTTTGAATAATTTAGCCCCCAGAAAGTAATAGGGTTCCGTTTTACGGGTACAGAACTCTAAACATATAATTAAATAGTGACATTTTTAAGAGGCTATTAGTGATATGTGACACAATCTGAAGAAAGGGACCTCAGAAGCATTTGAATATAGATTATGTTTAATGATAGTTTTAACTTGATAAATGCTTTCTTTTTAATTATTTGCAACAAAAAACAGTTTTTCTTAAATGTTCAGTATACACATTAACGAGAGAAACTGTTTTGTCTGCAAATAATTAAAAATAAAGCTTTTATTGAGTTAAAACTACCATCAAACATAATCTTTATTCAAAGAATTATTGTAAGGTCCCTTTCTTCGGAGCGCAGTATGCTCTCTTAAAACGAATCAGCGAAACTTGGCTGATTACCAGCGATAAGTGCGTGCAGCTGATTCAATTAGCAGATATGCACTGAGAATCAGCGAAATTTCGCTGATTCGTTTTAAGAGAGCATCCTGTATATAATCTCATCTCGCCGAAATCTCACTTTACTTTCGATAATTGTTCCCATTTTTGTCAAGAATTAAAACAATTGTAAATGCAGTGAGATTCGTTGAGATGAGATTACATGATCGAGACCCAGACGTCCTCCTTTTTAAACAGGTGTCTTTTATATTTTGTCACTAGAAAATTTCTACTCTGTGAGTTTCTTTCTATGTAATTTTATTCTATGCCCATAAGCATATCTTTGAAACATTAAATACGTTTTGAATTTTTGATTTAATTTGTTCGTGTTTCACTATGAAACACGCTTAATATTTCACAGTAACAAAAGACGACCATAACCACAAATATGGAAATACATAAAGTGTTTCAAAAGGGGGGACACAAAACACGTTAGGCTACTGTCTCTACAATAGATGAATTTTCGGTTGACATGCATTTCGACATATCATTCTGCCCTTGTCTCTCACGTGCAATAGTATAGGACAAAATGATGTGTCGACATGCATGTCGATAGAGAATTCGTTTATTGTATAGAGCCACCTTTCAATGATTCAAAAGTCAGTACAAAACGACTTACATTGAGACACTTGTTTTCACAGTTTATGTGTATACAGGGGATTAGAGTATGTAACTTTCATTATCCATCTTCAAGTACACTGGAAAAACAAGTGTCTTGTTAACGTCTTATAATAAGACATTACGTCCTAAATTTAAGACGTTTTTGCATGTACTGAAAGCAAATAAGACGGCTAGTTAAGACGTCAAAAAATGTCTTGGAAGTTGACTTCCTAAACGTCTTAAACCAACACAACATTTTTTGCAGTGTTATCTTTAGTTATTCGACATTTAAAGCTTTATTTATTTAAATAAAGGAAATTTGCGCTTTATCGACAGTCACGGCGGGTCTGTAAATTATTAGCAGTGCAATGGTTAGATGTCTCTAGCATCTCTCGTAGAAAGGGTTGACGGTTAACGGCTCGTGCGCGTATCGAAGACCAGGACTTGGTAGGAAGGTTCATGATTCTCTTTGATCTTGCTGCCTGTGTGGTCCATCAGTGCGTGTCGATGAGTGTGTTACACTTGTGATTTTGCAGGCCGAAGGCCGCCGGAGGAGTAAAGTCTGGGCAAAAAGAGGGTTGGCGCCTCTCTTTTTGCAGTTGAGAAGGAGGAGCTGACAAAGCTGGCTTGGAGTTAATGACGGTATCTCGTTTTTATATCATGCAGCGGTTGTGTGCAGCTCGTATATCTCATTGCTCGTAACCGCGGCAAGGAGCGCGGATCGTTTGCGACCATGTCGGAGGGACGAGGGAGAAATATCGCGCGTTATTAATGGGCGAGGTCTCCTGTCTTTATAACAAGCAGAGAAGCCTCTCTCGACCTTGAAAAGTCGTTCGGAAAGGATTGTTTTTCAGTCAAGTTGTTCATGGAGAAGCGAGACTGGCAAAAGGACCTGCGACTCGAGAGGAACTTGGCTAGGGATCCTGAAGGATGTCTATCAAGTGAAGCGTCGAATGAGAATGAGAAGATTTCTGCCCATAAGGGGGAGAACGTCCTTTCAGACTCAGGTGGTGCTGTTCAAGAGGAGGGCAAGCAAGGTGGAGAAGGAGCTGCTTTTACAGACAGGGAGAAAAGAGTGGGGGTCAGTGCGGATGCACTCAATGAGATCGCGGCCAAAGTTCAGGTACACAACTCAAATTTTAATTTTTTTTCATAACATTCAATACCTCAATCACTTGGCACTAAGTGTCGATAATAATAAGCCATTAAAGTGAAAAGAGCATTACAAAAAGGAATACCACACACTGAGGGAAGATTTTAGAGCATCTGACTCAATGCAAAGTAAATTTGACTAAACAGCATCATAACTGTGCAATTTGGTCTAAATGAAAGTCAGTCTAACGAAACATTGAGTTTTCTCTATTATCCACTATACATAGAGCCACACTGAAAAAATTATTTCCATAAATTTTACACAACTCTTGCGGAGCAGCGGAGTTCAGTACTGAAATTTCATCAACTGATATTGAACTTTCATGAGTTTATCCTGCAATATTCACCACTTTTTACAGAACTCTGTTCAGTAGGGGAGAGATGGGTAAATTGGGCCTGAAAAAGTTCAGAGGGGAAAATAAATTATTTATTGATAGTCTTGACAGTAACAAACCATCTGACATTATAAATTAAACCTTCAAGAATAAGATAAGATTTTGATTTGAATGATTTGTTTTCAAAAACTTAAAGAAAAATA
>WNHD01015471.1:0-12977 GCA_011057455.1 Ganaspis sp. Gsp50 | reverse complement strand
AAGTTGTAATGGCTACTACTTTAGGTAGTAAAATTAACTACACAGTTGTCAGTTAGACTATGATAAGAATGACTACAAGTTTTATAAAATCCAACGTAGTGTGCGTTCGTAGTTTAGTGGTTAGGTTATCGGACTTCGAGTGTTAGGGTCGAGCGTTCAATCCCAAGCGTTTCGCGATTTTTCTCTGTTAGATATATAAGAATTAAATATCATAAGGTGTATATAAACAAAAGTAGTAGAGACGAGGTTGAAAATATGAAACTTAACAATAGTAAATAATAGAAAACAATTTCATTTTACTACTTTTAGTAGTAAAATCTACTACTTCAAGTAATAGTTTCAACAGCAAAATATGTGTTATTTGTACGGAAAAAATGTTGTTAAAGCCTATTGAACTACTTTAAGTAGTAAAATAGACTACTTTAAGTAGTAGTTTTAACTGCAAAATATGTGTTGACTGTATGAAATAAAAGTTGTTGAAGCCTATTGAACTACTGTATGTAGTAAAATTTATTACTTACAGTAGTAGTTTCAATTACATTCCTAGTTCTTTTAACTACTTTCATGGTAGTCAATACAATCTTTCAAATGGAGTTGAGGACCTATTGTACTACGCAGAGTAGTTAAAAAGTAGTAAAACCTACTACTTTTTTTTCAGTATATGGAACACACATAGGATCCTACATGTGAATTTTTAAAGATAATATGCAATTTTACACATGGACTACTGTAAAAATGAAAAGAAGATGATTGTAGAGGTGATAGCCATGACAATCTGAATGTAAAAACAAAATTTTTTTAAAAACAATCTTTTAAATAATTATTGCAGATTATTTTTTTAAACTTTAATTTTTTTGAAATTTTTACTCAGGGGTTTTCGGAGTCGCTTTCTATATATCTGACAATGGACGTCAAACTGTCATATAAAGAAATTGTTAGGATCACCAGTGAAAAAAAGAGTAGGCAAGAGGAAACTTGACGCCCCTACTGAAAATTCCAATATAGGAACCTATATGAAATCCCATATTCCTCTTAGGAATCCCTATGGGATCTTTTATAAAATCATATATGAAATTGGGACACGATTCGTGATAGGAATTAAGGTTGAAATTATATTGTGTGTTCATACATAAGAACATATGTAAATTCCTATGTTATTACCTAAAAGATTCTTTGTCATATTTATCTTTGTCAATTCCCCATATCAATTCCCCTACTGAAAATACCTACATAGGATCCTACATAGGATTTCATATAGGTACCCATATAAAGGAATTTATATAGGAACTTGTATAGTAATTTATATAGGAATTTATATCCGTCTAGAAATTCCCCGATTAGGGCCCAAGTCGGAAATTATACACAAACAAAATTATATACAAATATATGTATATGGGGCATTATTCATGAACTTCTCCAAGTCAAAAAGTAGAATATCTTGAAACTTTTGTATAGTGGTGCCCTATATGACACTATCAAATCTCTACAATGTTAACTCTTTTGCTCTCTAAATCTGAATAAGTGAAATTTCACTTATCGTAATTGAAAAAGTCTTCCACGTAGACAAGTAAGTGAAATTTTCACTTACATTAAGTGAAATTCGTCACAAAAATAAGTGATTTTTGACACAAAAATAAGTGAAAATTTCACTCATTTGTCTACGTGCAGGACTTTTCACTCACAATAAGTAGAATTTCACTTATTCAGATTTAGAGAGTGAAAAACTTTGTATAAAGTAGAGGGGGTTGAATTTTGACTTTTTGAGTGACACCGTCATCTTTGAATCACTATAATTATGGCACAACTTAATAGTTTTTAATTTATTCATAGCGAGTATTAAAGCATTTTTCATGCACTTTTTAAATAAACAGGAGTTTCTTTCCAAAACAATATTTAACCCTCCTTTTTTCAAAATTAAGTCTTATTTTTTATTTTTGAGGCCTTCGGGCTTCAAAAATTTTTTGTTTTATTTTTAGCCGAAAGCTGAGATCTTTTCCAATAAAATATGTAAAACTAAAAATGGACCAATAATTGGTTTTCGAGAAAATGTAAAAAACCTACTTTTTTTGCTTATTTTTTACATTTTATCGAAAACCCATTATTGGCCCATTTCCAGTTTTACATATTTCGTTGGAAAAAATCTCAGCTTTTGCATTAAAAATAAAATTAAAAAAATGCCTGAAGGCCACAAAAATGAAAAATAAGAGTTAATTTTGAAAAAAGGAGGGTTAAACATTGTTTTGGAAAGAAACTCCTGTTTATTTAAAAAGTGCATGAAAAATGCTTTAATATTCGCTATGAATAAATTAATAACTATTAAGTTGTGCCATAATTATAGCGATTCAAAAATAACGGTGTCACTCAAAAAGTCAAAATTCAATCCCTTCTACTTTATACAAATTTTTTTCAAAAGAGCTAATATTGTAAAGATTTGATTCTGTCATATAGAGCACCACTTTACAAAAGTTTCAAGACATTCTACTTTCTTACTTGGATCAGTTTATGAATAATGTCCCATATCTTTGTCGATTTCCCATACCAATTTACCATGTGATTTTTCCTGTCAATTTAAAGAAATTCTAATTTTTGACTACGGCAGTTCAGGAATAATGATCCATATATATATGATAAAAAAACCTCTATTCACATGTTTATTTTAATTTTGGTAAATATAAAATTTGATTAAATAAATGAAATGCTGTTTCTTTAGAACGGTTTTGCAATATAAAAGACTCGCTATGCCTTAAAATAAAACATAACTTTCAAAGTACTTGCAACTTCATTTCCATTAACTTCGTTAACTCCGTAAAATAGTTTCAACTCTCCTCAGTCTCCCCTACATCAAATCGTGTAATATCCATTATTATCTTAACAAAGCAGCTATCGCAAATTTTTTTCAATATTACATGTCCATAATTAATCTTGTATTTAGCAAATGTTGAACAGATGGAGAACACTAATGATCTTATGAAGCATTATGTAAACAAATAATATAGCAAGTTCTGATGTTTGTAAATATCAGTTTCCTTTTTATGCGACTTTTCAAACGATCTGGAAAATTTAATAAAATATATTTATAATCAATTAATAGAATTCAATGTGTAATAATTGTATAACTTAATAAGAGACCTATAATTTTAAAGAATTCTAATTTTCTAAACCCTTATCATTGTCAAGATGTTTATTAGTGTTACTTCAATGACTTATTTAATGTATTTTCAGATAAAGGAAATAAAGGACATATGTCGGGCAATTCAAATAAGAAATATTTTAAAGATGACAATAACTGCAATCAAGCAGTTTCACTGGACGAAACGAGATCTTTACAAGAACAAGTGCAAAATATGGAAGTAGAAGTAGAAATTTTGGAATCTGAAATGTCAATCGAAAACGAGCAGGTTAAGGAAGAACTTGCTGAATTGATAGAAATGGAGGTAGAAGTGGAGAATAAACTACAAGAAGAACAACAGACAAAAAAGAATGTACCAGAACAACTTTCTAACGAAACGAATGAAAATGTCATTGACGAAGAACAAGCACCAAATAAAGAAAAGACAGAAGAAGGAGAGAATGATGAAAATGCAGTGAAAGATTTGGAGAATAGAGAAGTAAGGCACGAAGTAGAAGATGAAAATGACGTGAACGAAGATTTGCGCAAAGCAAATGAGGCTCCAATTAGTGAAGAAATTAATGTAGAATTAGAAAACAATGACGAAGAAGTAAGATGCGGATTAGAAAACGAAAATGAACTTGAAGAAGAGCTTAGAAACGAAATGAGTAATATGATTGAAGAAGGGGAGAGTGAACCAGAAGAAGTAGAATTGGAAAACGAAAACAACGTAGAGGACGAGGAAGTAAGAGAAGAAATACAAGATGAGAGTGGTACTGATGAAGAGCTGTCTTATGAAATGAATGATGAACTGAGAAACGAACTAGAACTGGAAAACGAAAACAACGTAGAGGACGAAGAAATAAGAGAAGAAATACAAGATGAGAGTGGTCCTGACGAAGAGCTTCCTTATGAAATGAATGATGAACTGAGAAACGAAGTAGAACTGGAAAACGATGAAATAAGAAACGAAGTAGAAGAGAATGATCCCCAAATTGAGCCCCTTCTTGAAAATGTGAATGCTGAAAATGAATTTGATAGACGAGATAATACTTTATTCGGTGGCTTTGGTGAACTAGTAAGCATGCGAGCTCCATTAAGAAATAATCCTGATTTAAGAGCAATAGATCTTTTACTAATGGTCCTAACTGAAGCAGTTCGCTTCCATGAAAGTTTTGTGCATTTGGAACATAGATTGCAATGGATCAAGGCATCTTACATTAATATAAAAATACCTACAACAAAAAAGACTCTATGGAAAGTAGTTGGTAAAGATGACTCAAACTTAACGTACAGTTTATACTGTGAAGAGTGTCTCGTCTGCATAGGCAATGGGCGAGTAGTAACGAATGACTGCGCATGCGGTTTATGCGGGCCAAGGAAGAAAACTACCTATGTCGCAACATATATTCAAGTAGGTATAACTCCTCAATTGAAAGATCTTTTGAAATGTCCAAAAATGGTCAGAGCGCTAAAATATAGGAACACAAGAGTTAAGGTACATCCAGACACAATTGAGGATATCTATAGGCGTAAGCACAATTGAGCTCTAAATCTTGAGCTCTAAATCGTAAATCGCAAAACTTAAGAATGAGTGGGAGTAGGACAGAGATATATCTTTATCTTACTTGCACTCATTCTTAAGATTTACGATTCTCTATTGAGCTTAGGCCTTATGATGGAACGTCGTACATAGGTTTAACTGAGAATGGAGGATTCTTATCTAATCAAAACAATTTTTCTTTTACTTTATGGACGGATGGAGCGAACCTGGCAGAATCATCTAAAGCTTCAATGTGGCCTGTACTTCTGCAAATCAATGAATTGTCACCACATGCTAGAAAGAAGCACATCATTTTGGCAGGTATGTGGGTTGCAAAAAAAAACCTTGTATGTCTACAATTTTGGAGCCTATTGTTATTGAACTTGAACAATTGTACCATATTGGAATTAAGTGGATCACACCAGAAGGAGTTGAAGTGACAAGTAAATTTATCACTATTATTTTTACCGCCGATTCAGTCGCTCGACCAGCTGTTTTACGAATGAAACAATATAATGGAAGATACGGCTGCACCTTTTGTACTGCTGAGGGAGTAGAAATAGAGAATAGACGAATTTATCATTCCACGCCTGCTACAATGAGGTCAAATGAATCTATAAGGAGCGATGCAATATATTTTATGGAAACAGGGATAGTAAGGAACGGTGTTGTTGGTTGGTCACCATTAGCAAACCTCCCTGAATTCGATCTTGTAGATGGTATTGTTGTAGATATCGTTCATTGCGTATTTCTTGGGGTGGTTAAAAAATTGTTGGATTTGTTTTTTACTAACTCAGAAGCAGATTGGTACATTGGAACTCCAGCAATAATCAGTTTAATTGATTTACGACTCACCCAAATAAAAACTCCAACTAGGATTGCTAGAGATCCTCGTAGCATTTCAACTTATGCCAACTGGAAAGCCTCAGAACTACGAAATTGGTTACTGCATTATGCGCTTCCTTGTCTGCAGGGCGTTTTAAAAGAACCATATTTCAATAACTTAGCTATGCTTGCAGAAGCTATTTATACATGTAACAGTTATTGTATTTCAGAGGAAGAATTAACTTTGTCCGTGAGTTTGCTCGCAAGATTTGTTTGCAATTTCGAAGAGTTATATGGGGAGGTAAATATGGTTATAAATATTCATCTTTTAACGCACCTTCCTATTTCAGTGCGACATTGGGGGCCTGCGTCTGGAATCTCTACGTTCATTTACGAATCTATGAATAAGAAATTCGTCGATTCTGTTACCAGTCCTGTTTATAGAGCCGAACAAATCGTAACTCGTTTTTTTATGGAAAAGTTTGTCAGATATGCTGTTGAAGAGTACGATATCGCTCCAGTAACTCGAAAGACGATTCAAGAATTGCTAGGAATGACACAACAAAATGTTCTTCCAGGAATGCCAGAAGGGCATTATTTTTATGGAAAGGGAAATGCGATGTTAAGACGTTTAGAAGAGAATGAACTTCGAATTGTACATGATGCACACTTTGAAGTTGATCAAAATATAGAAGTACAATTTTATAAGTCGGCAATAGTGCATGGAGTAAATTATGAAGTTGAACACGATAAAGATATTAAAAGCTGTGATTACTTAGCCTATTGTCGTGATGGTAAATTTATCATCATTGAGAAAATTTTGTCGTACTCAAATGGAGAAGATTTCATCGCAGGTTTTATTGGAAAGCAGTTTAGAAATGAAGGACAGGCGTTCAACACTATTTTTATGCAATATGTAACCAGTACCAGGAATAGATTATTTGTGCCGTATGAGAATGTTCTAGCTCCAGCAATCTTAATACCAACCACAAGAAACCTTGTCGGTGTCAGTCTATGTAACATTTGGGAAACCGATTAAATATGGGTGATGCCCAAGATGATAAGCATCAAAGGACATCTACAAATAAAATACGAAAATATAGAACTGCACTGATAATTTTAAAATTACACCAATCTGATTTTATTATACTTATTACCAGCACGACTAACATCAAACAATATTTTACTTATAATGAAACAAACAATAAAAAATGAAACAATCTGTCTTAACTTAATAAACAATTGATTAAATCCCACTTATATTCTAAAGAACAATTAATTGACGACATCTACATATAAAACAAATAAAACAATGAAAACTTGTATAGACAGTTCCAGTAAATGCATGAAAGAAATGTATATTATATTTTCATATGAATGCAAAACAGTCGCAGCGAGAATAGAGGGAGAGAAAAGAGCTTTAATCATTTTTCGTAAACAAAAATAAGGTAAAAAAATAAAGCTCTTATTCTTATTTTAAATTAATACGAAATATTTATTAACATACATTTATCTTAAATTTTTAGATCAAGTAAGGTAAACAAATTAACTTAACCAGAAAGGAATGTTAAATATGCCCTTACTATTTATCTGGTTAAATTAACTATTGTATTAGAAAAGGTAACCAGAATATTAGTTAAGTCAACTAGAATTTTAATTAAGTTAACCAGAAATCTAGTTAATTTTTACCAGAAAAAAATAGTAAGGGTATATTTAACATTCCTTTCTGATTAAGTTAACCAGAATTTTTTTTCAATGTAGGGAATATTTGTGCACTTAAACTGGTTTTATATCATTCCCGATTTTGAAGATATATCCACACAGAGTACTTAAGTTTTTTAATCAATCCAACTTTAATCTTAATTATTTCAAGGAATAAATAGTATTTCAAATAAAGTCTTTTCTCCTTCATTATTTAAAGAATCGTAAGATACAAAGAGAAAAATGAGTTTGTTATTATATGAATAGGTAACTATTAGCTACTATATCTAATAAATAATTATCTGCTACAGATAAAAAAGTACAGTAAAATATAAACAATTAAAAACATGAATTGTGTGAGGAATAAATAAATATTATTGTAATGACGTATTGTATATTGAAGAAACTATTTGTTTAAGCAATTTAAAATAGATTCGAAAATGTATTAAGTCCTGTATTTTGTTAATTAAAAGCAAAGGAAAAGAAGTAACTTAGAAAAATGTTATTTTAGGTGTAATTTACTTCTCAATGTTGAATGTATGTTTACAAGAGATTTTTTATACTAAAATGGACATTTTAAATTTTAAATTTAATAAAGGTACTATTTAAAATATAGCAAATTAAAATAAAATAAGTCAAGAAATACAATTAAGCAAAACTTCAAAATGTTTTTCAGAACTATACTTATTTTTACAGGCAAATTACACTACTGTTCTCTTAAAAAATACAATGAAGGAAGTGGTTAGTGTACATACTTTCCTATTTGACTATGTAGACACTATACAAACGAATCTTTTCAACTTATAGAAGTAATTACTGCTGAATTTTTAATCAATTTACTCCAACCTATTAGCAACAGATGCCTGAGTGGAAATCAAACCGAGCCATAAGATATTTATTACATACGAAAATTGATACAGGGCAGTTTGTTTCCGTATTTTTTAATAGAAAGGAGCAAAATTTAAATGAAGAATTTGAAAATGCAGAAAAAGGTAATTTCAGAAAAGCTTTCAAAAACACAGTATTTATTGTCAGCGATGTTGGATCTCTTCTCCTATTCAGCATGTGAGACAAAATGTTACAAAACTTCATTTTGAGAACGAATTTAATTTCAAATTTATTTTTATAACAAATTCCATAATAATATTCAATGAAATTTCCTACTCACGTGTGAAGAACATCTCTTTTTAAAAAAGAGAAAACTTTATTAATGGGTTAAATTCACATTTAAAAATTTTTTTTTAAGGCGGCTTCCATAAATGATATCACAGACATAGGGGGGAGAGGGATCAACAAAATTGTGACAACCCTTAAAAAAATTCGAAAGTAAGAGTTTACTATAGATAGAGTGGAATTGTATCTTAATTTACTGTTGAAAAAATTTTTTTTTTATTAATTTAACGTTAAAAAATTGTATTTTATTTATTATTTAGGAATTATGTTTCTTAATCAAAGTTAAGGTCATTATTTTATTTTTAAACTTAACTCTCATGATATTGACTGTATTTTGATATTAACGCTTTTAATACAATTTTTTTAGAAAAAATCGCAGAAACTATTAGGCCTACGCTTTGGAATGTTGTTCCCTTTACATTAACAACAAGATTCAAATTCGAGAGTTAATCAAGATTCATCGCAACATATAAAATCAATTCCTCGTAAAAGCAATACAAAAAATAGTTCAATAAGAGTAAATGTTACAATAAAAACAGATTTATCTATGTTTACAAATCATTATAAAACTTACTTATATTTCGCTAACGACAAAATTGTAAAATATTTTGAATTTTTTACTGTATTTAATATTTAATAGACAATTAAAACACTGACATTTAATAAAAAAAAAAAGATTGAATACCTTGAAATAAATAAATAATTTAAAAATTTGACTCTAAATATCCAGCTGTATTAAATGAGATGTATAAAAACTCATGTATAAAACATTAATGAAATGAAATAAAAATAAAGAAAATCTTTTATAACTACAACGGATCTAACATTAACTTTTTAAGTATAGAAATAGACAAACCAAACATTATTTATAAGATATAAATAATATTTTAAAGGTATAAATAATAAGTAATAAGTTTAAGGTTCATGTATACTATACATGTCTATATACACTTTGAAATTTATAAAATACAACCAAAAATAAAATTGTTTATGTCCTTATTACAGTTTATAAATTTAAATGATTTACTTCTCCTTATTTTTACTTATTTATTTCACTTTATAAATTTTTTTAATTCATTAATTTATTATTAATTTATTATTTATTTTATTTAGGAAAATTACAAAAATATAAATATCATAATAAAAAAATAAAAAAAATATTAGTTTTATAAAGATAATAGTATTAATATAAAAATAAAATTGTCTGGATTAATTAAAAATTCACGATTATTTTTATCGTTATTGATTTAAGTTTTATTTAAATATTTATTTCATTTATTGTAAATATATAAATTACCGCAAATAATTTTTTTTATAATTTTCAAATCTAATTTCAACACTATAATAAAGATATAAGTTATTTTTATGTTAAACAATATAGCAATTAAGGCGCCATAAATAAAACTTATTGGAATTATTGTTTCATTATTATTGCTTTTTTCCATAAATAAAAATTTGAACAAATGATGGAAAAAAGTGTCATATCTGAAAATGGAACATTCTACCTTACCGACCACTGATGCAAATTTGACAGGCGTTTGACGTTTTCTATTCTATTACAGTTAAAATGATCTCTCTTTGTAAATGCTTTATTTATATATTTTAGCAATTTATTTAACATATCTCTTTTATAAATCTCTTTAGTTAAACATTGTTTTTCCTATAGGTATTGCATTTATCGTTTTCATGATAAAAAAGTTATATTTTTTAACCTGAAAATCTAGACTAACATGCCCATATATTTTCGCATCTATTAATATTAATAAGACCTCTATTTAAACAAATTGAAACACAGAAATCATCCTTAGGTATCACTCTATTAAATGCAATTAAGAATTTGCTCATTTTATATTGTTTGGCATACAAATTTTGAGAAGAACCGTAGTAGAACTTTAAGGTACTGTTTACGTACGGTTCCGCCAACCTGCCAGGGTGTTTAAAAACACTTTTAGAATTTTGATAATTATTAAGTCATTGTAAATATATTAACCATTATTTCTGTATAAATAAGCAAAGAACATGTTTATTATTGAATATCAATGCTTACTTTGATAAAATTTGTGTTCTTAAAAAAGACAGGTTTTTAAACAAAAACTATAAGATCATTGACTACCACGTCATTTTCAATATTTTTTCCGTAATCTACGCGTCAAACTACATATGCGGAACAAATTTCAACTCTCTAAGTTTAATAGTTTGGTGGCTAGACGGTCATTTTGGTGCATTTTGGATAGTTTTTCGATGAAGACGCTATAATCTTGAACGCGAAACGCGTTTATTATATCACTTTTTATTCAAAATCAGGACATAAAAAGCGAATGTAATAGGATTCCTTTTTACGGGTACGGAACCCCAACAATTCTGATAGAAAGCGATTATCATAACTATGCTAATGTCCACATAGCACTGAAACTTTTGTAAACCTCGCCTAAAGCTTTAAGTGCAATGTATAAAAAATACTAATTTTGTTATTTATTAAAATTGCTTTTTAATCAGTTAAAAATTTTAGTCAAAAATCCGTATTCTTTAAAGAAAAAATGGTCTAATAAATTTAATGAGTGTTTTTGAAAATCCGAACATATAAATCTGAATATTTATGAGTATCAAAACCCCACCAAATTTTATTAAAATCGGTCAAAATTTACTATAAATATTTGTTTTTTAGGGGTTCTCGAATATCCTGATAGAAATTTCAGTCAAAATATTTTCAAACTTCTATATGTGACCGTCCATGAGAAAATATGCCTTTAGCTCCAAAAAGTTAAATTTAATTTTATGATTTTAATTGATAGCTCTTATATTCCTTTTTCATTTCCAAAAGTTACAAATTAAAATTTCAAATTACTTTAATTGTTATTTACATTCAAAGATAGGCCGTCCCGGAAGATTCACGTATGAGACGACATGTATCTTTTTATTTATTTATTTATTTATTATTTATATATTTAACTTAATTGTTAACTCAGGCCATTTAACTTTTATATAGTCGACATTTAAACAGAAATGTATTAGAAATTTCACTGAGAGAAAATATTTTGATTTCTAATTAAAAAATGCATTTGATTCAACCTAATCTATCCATAAAATCGAACCTATAAAAATAACATTTGCATACATAATCTTAAGGGTTTTTGACCGAAGTATTTATTCTGTTAATTCAAACTCACGAATTTTCTTAGCGAATTATAGTTTATTTAGTAAATAAATGTGAAAGAAATATAGTAAATATTTATTTACCTTACTATTAACTTCCGTCATTAAAGTCAGTAACTGATAGACTCCCTCCAATTGTGGTACAGTTTTGAAGGTTCCATCAACATTCATAGTTTTAGCATTACTGGAGTAAGCGTTTAATAACGTTTTGTTAAAGACAAAAACAGAAACGAATCCTGCTTCATCGGTAACTGACTTCTATACTTTCTTTAATCATCATTGTTTTATCACGTTTAGGTCTTTCCACACAAATTTCATACGATAACGTTTCCTTCCAGAGACCTTTAAGAAGTACTTGAGGAAGGTTAGCAATATGCTTAGCCAATGGAGGATACTGCTTTCTAATCCATCTTCTAATTTTATTGAACATTGTCTAGTTGCATGGAATTGAAGCGAATTCTGGTTTGCTAGAAGTTAATGAAATATAAGTAACTCTCTAAGAAATTTACTAATAAAACATTAATGAACCATTTACGATTCATAATGGTGATAATGATATAAACACTAAATTATAAATGCATATTGAGCAACTTTTAGCAGAAACGGGATTGAAGTTGATGATAATAACGTTTCAAAGAAAAATCACAAAAAATGAACTAAAACACTTCCTTTTCTCCAGCTATTGAACTTAGACAGATGAAATTTGGTGCACATATGCAGTTTGACGTAAAAATTCTTTGAAAAATATAAACAAGAACCTAAGAGGTCGACGATCATATAATTTAACTTTAAAAACCTATTTTTTGAAAAATAAGACGTGTCTCCACACCCTTTGTCGGACAAACTATTAAATTCAGAAGATTGAAGTTTGATACGCAGATGTAGTATCAAATGTAGATTACAGGAAAAATATAGCAAGCATAATTGGCTTAATCATAAGAGCGTTGTCAAGAAATGGTCTTAGAGTTTGAAATGGTATTTCATAGTTTGCAATTATTTCAATAACAATTTTTGGTAACTAAAGTAATAAATTATAATATTAAAAAAATAAAATGTAGAAAAAAATTATATCTGAGATCGATTGGGGTCGATTCAGCCATCCTTGGGTTTTTGGTCGGGTGCCCTGCCTTGCAACTAACACAACTTGAGAGAGGCGACCAGAAATGGAGATATATAATTCAGAGCCTAAAAAAAGTTCGTTAAATTTTATTTAAATTATAAATTAACAAATTATTAATTATTTTTGTTTATTTAAATTAATTATATAATAAGAATAGGTAATTATGGGATGGATAAGAAATTATTATTAACTAGCGTTAATATTCTCGATCGCTAACGCTCCCTCGAATTGTTTTATTTTTGAGAATTTGCTTCTGTATGTGACCTATAGAAGAAATAGTGAAATATACTAAAATTATTATTTTCACTGAATGTATATTTTTGATTTATTTTGTTATTATAAATTTTTAAGTA
>WNHD01015460.1:0-11355 GCA_011057455.1 Ganaspis sp. Gsp50 | reverse complement strand
GATATTTTTAGAACATGCCATTTCGGGAAACAAAGTTTTTGTTTCCATTTAAAGTTAGTAATACTGTCTAAAATTGAATAAAATTATAAATTTTAAAAACAATTCTGATTACTTATCTAAATAGGTATTAACAAGAAACTTAAAAAACCTTAATTTTATTGTTGTTTTCTAAACAGTGTTAATAATTTTAAATATAAGTAAAAAACTTCCATTCCCGAAATGGCATGTTTTACAGATGTCATCCGAAATGGCATGTTTTATAATTGTTATACGAAACGGTATGTTTTATAACATTCATCTGAAATGGCATGGTTTTCTTCCAAACCGACGATTACTAGAAATCTCTGTATCCTTTCTAGATTTTTAAGAGTGTAATAACTACTAAATTTTATTTAGTACATAATATAAAAATATTCTTCATACTTTATAGAGAAATTTCCATGGTAATGTTTGAGGAAGATTCTTTGAAACATATTGCAAGTGTTAAATAGCCCTGGGGCTTAATGCGCTTGCTTCCTCGGAACGACTGTTAGGTTAGATGCGTTCGGAACTCGTAAACGAAATTTTTTTTTAATATTAAATTATTAGTCGTTTGTTTATTTATGAGCGTTATGCATGTAGTTGTGTCCGAAAAAAAATGATAATTAATTTTTTTTATAATTTAGAAACCACAACCTTACATCGTAAGCTTACTGTAAGCTTACCTCAAGCTTACACGTAAGCTAAAACCTTACACTGTAAGCTTACTGTAAGCTTACCGCAGCCCTACCGTGTAAGCTCACCATGACCTTACGGAGAAACCTGACCATAACCTTACGGTGTAAGTTTACCATAAGGCGGACATCATGAGTTCACCCTGAGCTTATTGCAGGTTTACAACGTAACCTTACAAAATCTACATGTAAGTTTCTAGTGAACTTAACGTAAGATATATTGTGGTTAGGGTAGATGTTCCCTCGTTCGCGCATCTGGAGCCTTACTACGGACCTACGGACGTCTACATTATTCAATGGGAGGCTTAGTACTCCCACTCGGTGTGAACGATGTGCTGAACGGAAGGTACAAGAAGATTTAGACGCTAGGGCGCGCCTGCTGCGCTGAAATTGTGTAGTTTTCGCTTGCGTTTAAAGAAGGTCCAAAGATAAGTACAGAATATGAATGTCTCGCTCGCAATTAAATTAAGACAGGTTGCGTGTATCGCGCATCGCATTATTAATCATATTTACTCTTCGCCTATTTCGTTAATGCGTTAGCTAGTCAGTTGGGTCTTGAACCTCACCTGTGTATAGTCGACTGAACGCTATCAGCGACCATTAAATTATTTAAATAAATATCGTTAAATCAAAAGGTTGTTATTATTAATTAGGCACGCAAATTGTGGGATTACCTTCTGTGGAATATTATTAAAATTTACCACATAAAAAACCCACATTGGTGACCCCCGTGAAAGGGGATTTTCAAATCAGCCAACATCGTGGGCAGTTTAAACCCCAAGTTTTAACCAAGGCAGTATTTTGGAGAAGGAAAAATGAAGAGCTGTTCCGTGGATGTATTTCCTGTCTAGTGCTGAAATTTTGGCATAAAAAAAGCATTTTCCTCGGGAGCACATGTTTTACGACGCCCACGCCGACGCCATGTTGCAGCTATCGAAATTCAACTACAATCTTCTTTCCAATTTCTGAATTCAGAATTTATTCTCAATTTTATCTCCTTTATTTTGATCCATTTCATTGGCAAATTTTGCCATTTTTTGCAAATACCTTTTTACTAAAGTCAGCAAATATTTTCAGCTGGTTCTAACCCAACGCTGTGGACTAAAACAGACGCTAATACAAATTCTGGTTTTCATTTGCGACTGGCATGGTATTTCTTTTTGGACCAAATTCACTGCAACCAGATATTGACGTCCCTACCAAATTTTACAATTCTCTTGGCAAGTTCCAGTACAATCTAGTCTTGTTTCGGATCATCATCAACTGCAGGGATTTTTTGTTTTATGTCGGGACCATTAATATTTTTGTTTTGTGAGTATTTTATTTTTATGTTTTTGTGGTTTCCGACCCCTTGTTTTATTTCTTTGAATTTTCTTTCAAGATTGTAAAAATAGTCAGCCAGGAAGTTATATGTAACGCCATTTAAAAAGAAACATTTTAATTAGAAACAATTTTATAATATGTCCACAGTTGGTTTTAAAATTTTATTTTGTATTCGTTTTTATATGTTTATGTGAGTCACGATTACTTACACGGACTAGAGTTTTCTTTTTAACCGATTATTCAAGTAAATAGTTCATTTATTTTCTTTTGTGTTGTTTTGCTCAATCTCGGTACTAATTGTTTAAATATGGCTTCCGACGATCGTGAACAATTTGTAACAGATGACGAGTCCAAAAACGGTGACGGATCCCCCGCTGGTGTTGCTGATCCGCGTCCGCCACGCGTAGAGAGAGTCTGACAAATCCTCAAATTACAGAACTTTTATAATAAAGAACCCAACGTGTGGTTTGACTTCCTTACTTATTTTGGGTTGTCAGTAGATCTTAAAAATGGCAAATTAGTAGATCCTTTTTCCGGTCATAATGCAAAGTGTTATTTTAAACCTGCCACTGTTACAGATATCAGTTCGATTGATAGATTACCTTTTTACCATATCATTTCGAAATATCCTGAACTTTGCGGATTACGTCAGGAAAAAGTTCCTTTCGCACATGATGTGTATCATCACGTAGTGACTAATGGATCCCCCGTAGCTCAACGTGCTCGCAGATTAGCTCCCGATAAATTAATAGCAGATTAGGCCCATTTTAAATCTATGGTAGATTCTGGAACTTGCCGAATTTCCAGTAGTACTTACGCATCTCCTATCCACATGGTCCTTAAAAAAATGGTCAGTGGAGGATTTGCGGTGACTACAGGCTTTTCAACACGGTTACTGTACCGGATAAATTTCCAATTCCCTATCTTTATGACTTTGCTTCTGATTTACGTGGTAAAAAATGTTTTCTACGCTAGACTTGCACGCGGCTTACCACCAAATTCCTGTGTTTCCAGATGACATACCAAAAACATCAGTCATTACTCCGTTCGGCCTTTTTGAATTCGTTCGTACGCCGTTTGTAAACCTTTCAAAGATATATGTTTCGAGCCTTAGGTGATTTAGACTTTATTTTTGTATACCTGGGTAACATTTTCATAGCATCCAAAAATCTTGAGGAGCATGAAATTCATCTTAATATTGTTTTTAAATGTTTGAAAGAATTCTCACTTTGTTTAAATTTATCTAAATGTATTTTCGGCAAAACAAGTATGGAATTTCTTGGCCATTTAATTGATCAAAACGGATTCAGACCGGCGCCTAAAAATGTTAAAGTGATCTCTGAGTTTAAGAAACCGCGCACAATTAGTAAACTTAGGCGTTTTCTTGGTTTTATCAATTTTTATCGTCGCACAATTAAACATGCTGCGCAAATTCAAGAACCACTAAATAATTTTCTACACGATACTCGCAAGAATGATAAGCGAGAAGTTCCATGGACCCCTGAAGCTGAAAAAGCATTTATTAAAATTAAAGAAGTTTTAACGGAAACTACGTTACTTGCTTTTCCGTCCACTGATGCACCTACACGTCTGTTAACAGATGCTTCGGATTCAGGGATGGGAGCAACTTTAGAGCAATATTTAGATAATTGTTGGCAACCACTCGCTTTCTTTTCCAGAAAATTCAATTCAGCCCAATCTAAATACAGCGCGTATGACCGCGATACACGAATCCGTTAAATATTTCCGTTATTTTTTTGAGGACCACGATTTTAAAATTTGTACGGACCACAAACCATTGGTTTTCGCATTTCAAAAAAGCATTGAAAAAGCGTATCCAAGACAACAAAGGCAATTGTCCTTTCTGTCTCAGTTCAGAAACATTATAGAATATTTACCCGGCGAGGACAACATTGTTGCCGATACTCTTTCTCGGGCGGATGTAATAACTTTTCCAACAGAAATTGATCTAGAAGAGCTTTTTAAAGCTCAAAACGATTACAAGGAATTAAAACTTTTATGTCAAAATAACCACTCCTTTTTAAATCTTAAAAAGCTTGATTGTAAGGGTACGCTTATTTTTTGCGATATTTCGGAAGATTCTATACGTCCTTACATACCTCGTCCACTCCGTGAACGGATTTTCCACTTATTTCATAGTCCTGTCCATCTTGGAGGCAAAGTTACCTACAGGATTATTAGGAAACGTTATGTTTGGCTCTATATGAATAGAGACGTAAAAAATTGGTGTCGGTTATGTTTAAATTGCCAGCGCGCTAAAATCTCGAGACACACTATACTTCTTCACAATTTATTACCCCGGATAGTCGGTTCCGCCATGTCCATATGGACATAATCGGTCCACTATCGGTCTGTGAAGGATTTAAAAACTGTCTTACATTAAGCGACAGATTTTCTCAATAGCCGGAAGTCATACCGGTGAAAAATATGGAAGCGAAAACGGTTTGTCGCGCCTTTTTCGATTGTTGGATTTCGCGATAGGGGTCGTCCATAAACTACGTAGCTCGTCAAGGGGGAGGGGGGGGGGTCAAGACATTTGCTACGCTAAGAGGAAAAAATGGCGCTAATGTATGGCACAGTATGCTATATGGGGGGAGGGGGGGTCTAAATTTCCAAAAAAATGGGCTACGTAGTTTATGGACGACCACATATGGATCGGCTGAAACGCTATCCACTGGTCAAGGCAACTAAATCGTATTGCAATTATTTTCTGCAGATGACTGGATGTCATAGAATTCAAACGACTCCTTATCTTCCTTCCGCAAACGGGTTAATAGAACGTTGGCATCGCAAGTTGAAGGCCGCGATAGTGTGTCACGTGGATTCGTCATGGATTTACTCTCTTTCGACCGTGATGCTTAGTCTTCGGAGCAATGTCTTGGATACGGGAGCATCACCGGCGGAGTACCTTTACGAAACGACTCTTAGAATCCCCGGAGAATTTGTTCTTCCAGAAGATTTCACATCAAACCGTTAAATTTTTTTGGAGGAATTCCGTGAACACATGAAAGCGATAATGCCTGTACCCGTTGAGCATAAACACAAACGAAAAGTATTTTTCTTTTAAGATATTTATACGTGTTCTCATGTTTTCTTAAGAATTGGAACTATTAAAAATTTGTTAGAATGTCCGTACTCTGGTCCGCACAAAGTAATTAGTCGAACTTCCTACACATTTGTCGAAATTGATGTTGACGGTATTCGGAAACAAATTTCTGTCAAAATGAAAAACTAGCTTTTTTTACTATTGTCGATAATTCTAACATTCAAAATGTAACCGAACAAACAGGTAACTCTATAAATGTACCAATCGTGAACAATAATAAAACTAAGGTGCCTTCGACTTCGCAAAATGACTTCAATAATTTTAGTAGTTTTGAGTCTAGACCAAAAATTCGTACGTACGTTAATAAGATAAAAGTTTCTTCTAATATTCCCGGGAAAAATAATAAATAACATCGAAATAATATATTAGATAACAATTCTGTGACTATAGGATTAGTTTGTATAATCTACGATATTGTTTTTATTTAAATTTGTTGGGAAGATATAATTTTCAGATATGAAAAATTTTATATATTTATTTTAAACAATTTTATATCTATTTTATCGTCGTTTAACTTAATCTGTATACTATATTTATTTTAAAGGCGATGTGTCTTATTTGTATTAGGTCGCGTTACAACGATAATTCATTATGTTTTTTTGGAAAAATTATTATTGCTCCCTTATACTGTTGCATAGTGCATTATTTTATCGGGGGGGGGGGGGGGGGGGAGTACTGTAGGGATCCTCGATAGTTCTCGCTTGCATTTAAAGAAGGACAGGTTGAGTGTATCGCGCATCGCATAATTAATTATATTTAATTTTCGGCTATTTCGTTAATGCGTTAGCTAGTCAGTTGGGTCTGGAACTACACCTGTATATAGTCGACTGAACGCTATCAGCGACCATTAAATTATTTAAATAAATATCGTTAAATCAAAAGGTGGTTATTATTAATTGGGCACGCATATTATGGGATTACCTTCTGTGGAATATTATTTAAAATTTTCCGTGTACCCCACCAGAACTAAAAAGTGCAGCTGAATCGTCAGTTTAAAATTTATTACCTGAAAAATCCAATGGCAAATATGAAGCAGCCTTTAGTGTCTTCCATGAGTTGTAAAAATCGCACGAAACTCTTTCTGAGGCTGAAACTGTTCTGCTCGCATATTTCAAAACTATGAGTGAAACGTTCATTCACGTGCAGAACTTAATTTTTTATTTTTTTATTCCGACATTTTACATCTGCTATTTTAAATTTCGAATAAAAGACTTCAGATTTGTAATCAGCGACATCCAACACCCCAGAGATGTTATTTAATCTCTAGGATAAATCAAATAAATAAATAATTACTAAAAGGAGTATGTTACAATCAGTGACACGAAAGTTGCCAAAGAGAGGTCCACAAAAGTCATTTCAATCATGAAACAAAATACTTTAATATATACAAAAATTATAAGTAGGGACAAAACACTATTTCTCTCTTATTACCGGGACAATATGAGCATGACTAACTTGAAATAAATTTAGTTTTAATTTATGTCATGAAAAATTGTTGAATTTTTTAATTTATACTTTCTTATTTTTTAAAGGAAGTGTTAAAAAAGTCGAAGAATTTGACAGATTGCCCAAAGATGAATCAAAAAGACGACTAAGAATACTTTTAACTAAAATGGATCGAAATGAAGACAATTATATTGAAAGAAATGAGTTAAAGGCATGGATTCTTCGATCTTTTAGGTAAAGTAATTAATAAATAAGTTAAAATAATAATTGCATATGCCACCGACTGAGTAGCTCAGTTGGAAGAGGCCTCGTACTTTGCGGTAGCAAATGGAGGGTTTGTGCCCGTTAGCCTGGGGTTTCGTCTAGCACGTGAGGTACTTACAGCGGGAGATTTGACGTTGAGGACTTCCTTGTGTGACATTTCGAGACTTCGAAATCATAAATCCAAGACTCAACTGGCGATAAATCGGCATTACTCAATTAAGGTTTTCCGTAGTTTTGCTTAACTGTGGTTAGAAAGAGACAGGTGAATGCGAATAATTTTAATTAAGTCGACTACAGACGCCAGTTATTGGGTATGGGTGGGGACTTATAGGAAATGGTGTTTTAGACATGTAAAAACCTGAAAGGGTATACATGGAGAAATCAAACATAAAAAATAAAGAAGAATAAAAAAACCATAATTACATATAATAATTAATCGACAAATTCATTCTTTCTTTCTTTCTTTCCTTCTTGTATTTTGTCCACATTTGAAGATGGTCTTTTTTGCCTTCAATTGTTTTTTGTAAGTTTTGACATTTTGTATATCCTTCCTTTATTATATTAAAGTGAAATCTTTGCTTGAAATTTGTAGTCCTCTAAGTTCATTTTACAATTTGTTCTCCTACTTTTCCCAAACGGATTTTTTACAATAATAAATGGTGGTAAATAATGCATCTTCAAGATGTAACCAATAAATACAAAATAAGAAACAAATTTTGTAGGTACAGAAAAAATTAGTAATATGACGTCAAAGTTCATAAAAGCTTTAAAATTTTGGTCGTCATTCGAGTACCGCATGTCTATTCATCTATTGTTGCTAAACTTGTTATCATATAATAATTTTTGATAAATACTGTTTCTACATGTTCTAAGCAATAAATTAGTATCTAAGAGAAGTTGAATATATTGAGTTTAAGGGTGTGTATTTATGGATATAGAGTTGGCGTCCTCTTACTGTGACATCATCGTTTCACAAAATTTGCAGCTCTACTCCTTTTGTACTATATTCATTTTTGCAATAATAATCCCTTACAAACATAAACTTGCGCTGTAATATGTGAACATGCAGTAGTATACAATGACACTGACACATGTTCAGCAGTATACTATATCACTGACACATGCGTAGTAGTATATTATGTCACTTACATATCTCTAACGCTCGCTCGATTATCCATATTATAATATTATCATTATTTATACAACAGAACTAATTGATTTCATCTTTTACATTTAGTAAATATAGATAAGGGTTAGCACACTGTCTTCATTAATATAATTAATGATAATATAATTATAAATAAAATTAGCATAGTTTGGTTTACGGGTTGTGTCTTGCCTGGAACGAGTGGTGCAGCGGCAAGCTAATTGTGCCCTGACTTACCGCGCGCCATTATTCATTGTTTAATACCTTGACAACAACAAAATTGTCAATCTAAAGTTTGGTACATTAATAGGAATAAATTCTATTTTTCGATTAAAAATAGGTATTTACTTTAAAATCAGGGATATTGATTTTGGTGAAAACTGTAGATTTATTTTCAATTTTGCAAAATTTAAGTTAAATATGCAAAATAGTAAAAAATAAACCTTATCAAAAAATCTATGAGCATCTATTGTACCTAAATTTTGTTTTTTACTTGTTACAAACTAAACTTGAAGACAATGTAACATAATATATGCTTTTTGTTAATAACCGTTAATAGTAATTTGTGTGATAATAAAAAGGCCTAGATACGGTTTTGTAAAGATGTATATTTTTTGTTTCTTTGATGAAAGGTCCCAACTAGTTTCAAACTTTTTAGTTCCTCATCAGGGGATGAGTTTTAAGGCCTTTTCATTATCACACAAATGTAACATAATATTGACAGTACTTTAACCCCTATATTTTACCCGCTTAGCTTCTGGTAGATTTAGATTTTGCCAAAATGGTGACAAATTCAGGTAAGAGCATTTCATTCCTCTTCATTCAGAGCTTTAAAAATCTTTAAGACCAAAATCATAGCTCGATATATTCTTGTATAAGAGCAATTCCACTATTAGTCATCCTGGGTATACTTGGTCTGGTCTTTTGATTAAATTATGGGTTCTCTTCCGTATGACTAAAAAGTCTTTAAATATTAAATCAATCAAAAATCTTAATAAATCTCGTTAATATTGCCATAACATGGCGTCACAGTAAATTGTTTTTCGTTTGCTAATAATGATACCACAAATTTCTTGCGTCACGCAAACCAATTTAATTTATTCATTGAAAACTGATGGAGATTCCAAATTAAAACTTACAAGATATCTAGAGAAGTATAGACTATCACTACAAAAAATATAAAAAAAAGAAAAAGCGGAGTTTTTTTTTAAAGATTGAAAATAGAAAATTATTTCTTTAATATCAAAGATATTTACAATTTCTTAATTTGTATTCACTTTTATTTCAAATTTTGTCTTTTTAAAAGTAATTTAAGGAAGATAACTGCTTAATATCTTGTAGAGAATGGAAGATATGTTCATTTCAAATAAACAATGAATAATTTATTAATATTTCTCATAAACATTTTACATACTTTTTAGTTGCACGAAAGAGAACAAATTTCATTAATTTCATCAAAATCCTAAGTCAAGTATGAAATTTCTGTGATGACTTTCCTCATCTCTCATAGTTTCATATGTGAGAACTAGTAATCGTATTCGATGTTTTGCTTCCAGTCATATCTTTTTTCCAGTAGCTTCCACCGACCGTCCCAAACCTAACTGTGCAACTATTTTCCCGATGTCCACCTACTTTTTCTGTATTTCACACAGGGCTAAATATAAGTCTCGGTGATGCCTTGCGATTAGTAAACGGAACCTATTATGCTACCCTTCACTTATATTATTATTCTTTTGTGAATTGTCAAACACTGCTTCGTAGCGGTTCCACATCGAAATTGTGTAACTAGGTGGCACATCTGGACGCCTACCTCATACAGGTCTTCTAATGACATGAAATTCTGTTACACAATTTAGGAAGGGAACTACATTTTTAATTATTTAACCAAATTACACCAATTTAGCAATAAAATATTAACACTTGAACAGTTGAAAAATAAACCTCATACCTTTACAACATTTACATACCTACATATAATTATTGTCGGGAAAAAGTATTCGGGAAAAAAGCTGTCAGGATAATCTAATCGAGAAAAAGAGTTATCGGGAATTAAATTTGTCGGGAAAAGAGATGTCGAGAAAATTTCTTCGGGAAAATCATAGGAAACCGCTCTTACAGAATAATATTTCTTATGGTACTAAAACGTCAAATTGCTTGTATGAAATTAGCAACAAAAACATATAAAAGAGAGATCTTTTCTTCTTGTAAATAACAATAATTGATATTTAGAATTTTTAGTCGAGTAGATATTAGGTAAAATGACAAATTAACTGATAACTCGAAATAAGGATCAACTACGTTTTTAGTCTTTATGATTTTTAAAGCTATAAATAATGGTGAATGAAATGCCACTACCCGAATTTGTCACCATTTTTGCATAACCTAAATCTACTACAAGTCAAGCGTGTGATGTTTGATCGACCTGAATTTTAAAACAACTCAGGTAATCGAAAAGAAAATCCATATAATAGTGCAAGATCCCACTGCATGATTTGTGCACCCATCTATTTTTTTTAATAAAATGTGATAAAAATGGAAGACCATAGCGAAAAAGCTATATTGCGATTAGGTTACCTATTAAAATTTGTCCGCAACCATCTGTAATTGTGGGTGTAATAATCAATTTCTGTGAAAGATTACTCTTATGTTTTTGCGAAAAATTATTAATATAATATGAAAGAGTATTCACAACTAAATTGAAAAATAAAGGGTCGCCTAATCTTTACCTGCCGCAACCCCAGGTTGACAATTATTGAAATGTAACGTTTTGTTAATAATTTGCGCTCATTATAAATTTAATTTATTTTTTATATAAAATTTAAGATAATTTTTTCTCCTGTTCGATAAATTAGGGTTGCTTGTTAAAAAGTAGCCGCTATTTGTGGTTGACAGTTATTAAAATTTATTTTATTTGCGAGTGCAAAAGGGAACGATTGCTCGTCCAACTTCATATAATACACAACGTAAATAATAAAAACAAAGTAACCACGTTTAATTTTAATTTAAAGTAATTTATAGTTTTAAATCCGAATTATAAAAGAGTAAAATGGGGTGTTAAGGGATCGAAAATGAGTTTGAGGCAACATATATATATATAGAATCTATATAAATAAAATCATAGTTTTGTGTGTACATTGCACCAAACTCTAAATTTTTGTTATAATTATACGTTTTGGGTCACAAGGATTCCAAAAATGCAAAAAAAAAAATTTTGTCTATCTGTCTGTCTGTCTCTTCGCACAAAATTTTGTCCGGGCATCACTTGAAAACTATTTGGCCGATTAAGTTGAAACTTGGCACGGTAATAGCTATTGACCCAACTTAAAATCATCACT